>JAJMFM010000086.1:0-43538 GCA_030574875.1 Taiozyma peoriensis
CAAATTTTATACAACTGGGAAATGACCTTTGATTGATGGTCTTGTTGCTTTATCCCATGGAATTATATGGTTGTATTCCTTTTTTTGACAGACACATAGACACGAGCAGTTTGAAATTTCAACAGAGGAAAAAAGAAAGAGTCACTCAAAAATTGATTTGAAAATGACTGAGGTGGCTTTGATAGGCGATGGTCAAAGTACAACAAAAGTTGATGAAAGTCTAAAAGAGTCCATTCCAAATGAGTTGGTGATAGATGTCAGCGATGACAATGATAGCGCTAGTGAAGAAGGATCTGGTGATGATGAAAGTACTGGTTCCAGCAATACAAATGATAACGATGATGTGGTGATAGAGAAACATGAGATTGGAATAATACAAACAAAGTCAATACCAACGAGCACTGATACCAAGAATAAAACTGCAAAGCAATTACAAAAAGAGCAAGAAAAACTACTCAAAGAGAAACTTAGAGAGCAAGAAAGAATAGAACGTGAACAAGCCAAACTAGAAGAGAAAAGGTTAAAAGAAGAGAAGAGACTACAAAGAGAAGAAGAGAAACGTAAACGTGATGAAGAGAAAGAACGTATTAAGAAATTGAACGAGTTGAAAAGGGAAGAGTTGAAAAGAGAACGTGAGGAAAAGGAGAGGAAAAAACTACAAGAGAAACAACAAAGAGAAGAAGAAAGACTAAAGGATAAGAAACGTAAAGAAGAGGAAAAACTCAAACAAGATGAGTTAAAGAAGAAAGAATTAGAAGAGAGGAATAAACAGGCTTCAAAATTACAAATATCAAATTTTTTCAAGACAAAGGTAACAGTCAAGAGTTCAACTGTTATAACAAAAGTTGAAGAAGAAAGTGGGAAAGATTCAGTCTTATCCGATTATTTGAAAACTTTTAGTGATTTTTATCAAAGAGAAAACACAACTCTTTATAACTTCAATAGACTATCAAATGATGCCTTACAAAGTTCAGTAGATGAATTTGATAAAGCTATGAATTCATCAACTGTTCCAATCGAACCATATACATTCTTCAAGTCCAATAACACAACCAGTGATCAAGAACAACCAACATCGCAATACATCTATCAAAATCAACTCGATAACGTACCAATGACAATCAAATACATTAAATTCTATGAAAACGTTAAGCATTGGTGTGGTACTTATACTAGACCAATTTCAAAATCTTTAGCAATCAACCCATTTATACAACCACATGATATTTTCATAGATTGGGATGATGAAGGTGATGAAAATGAAGAAGGTGAAGGTGAAGATATTTCTGATAACGATGATGAAGAGGAAGATTTAGATGATAATGATATGGATGAGGATATTGACGATTTCTTAGAACATGATCATCAACAAGAAAGTCCGAATTCTACAACAACAACAAGAATTTCAGGTCCATTAATTCCAATAGTTAGTTGGAAAAGTTCCAACGAACAACTTTATAAAATTGAAATATTGAAATCAAACATCACTTTCCCGATCAATCCAAATGAAAACTATTGGAATGTTGAATGCGTTTCAACATCATCATCATCATCATCGCCATTAAAGAATAAATTGGTATTGGATGATCAAGATTCTTCATCATCACCAAATAATAAATCGAAAAAGCCAAAAACTTTAATTACAAACAAATCAGATCTAGAGAAATTTGTTGAACACGTTAATGAAAGTGATTATACAGTATCAACAATGGTGGAAATATTGAAAAAACAATTACCAAACTATACCAAGTTAACCATTGAAAACACTCTAAAGAATTTAGCTAAAAGAGTTGGTCCAAAATCCACAGAAAGAAAATGGGAAGTTGACACTGAACTGTTAAACAAACTGGTACAATCGTAGGCACAGACTATACGCACATTTACAAAAATACATAGATACAAACCACCACACATTGTTGGTTAATGAACCTTGATGAAATAAAATATACGAAATAAAACATAAAACATAGTATACAAAATTCCCCAATAAGGAAGTAGTCTACATTGAGTAAAGTGAATTAAATATAATTCCGCATTGGGAAAAGTAATTGGACGCGTCAAAAACTGTCTTTTTTTTTTTTTTTTTTTTTTTTTTGTTTTTTTATGAAGAAATTTAAATCACGGTTTTGAAATATGTTTATTTTGACATGAACTGAATACTTTTGAGCTTTCTTTATAACACAATTGCTTGGTTTATTCATACTCAAGGTTAAAAACATTATATCATCATGAGTTCGCCTCCAAACTCACAGAATAACAATAACAATAACGAAGATAGTTTGACACAGGCTGATTCTAATAATCAAGCGGTGGCATCATCACCATTGTTCTTCCCTCCTTCTTCAGATCCTCCAACACACGGTGATACCAATCTTGATACAACTGGTACTGCGAATAGAGCTACAATCAACACTTCCTATAACAACGAAGTCTCATCACCATTGTTCTTTCCTTCTTCAAGAACTGGATCTCAACTACATTCAGATAATCAGCAAAATGTTCGTACAAATGATGTCAGTTCTCCATTACACTACACATCGTCAAATCTAGGCTCAGATAACAGAAGAGGTAATGGCAACGATGCTCGTCGTAATCAAAGATCAGATTTAGGCTCTGAACTAAGATCAGATATAAACGCTAGACGTCGTGCTGAAAATTTGCGTGCACTAAGAGGTGACGTTCATGGTGGTGGATCAGATGTGCTATCATCCCCTAATAGAAGAAGACTAGTACCAGAGGGTAGAATTCCAACTTCTCAACAACCTTCATCGGCATTGGGTATACATTCAAATATCATGGAAGATCAACAAGAGGACGCTATAAGAGTTATTTGGGGTACAAATGTTAGCATTCAAGAATGTTCAAATAGTTTTAGAAATTTTTTAATGACTTTCAAGTTGAAGTTTAGAAAGCAATTAGATGGTGAAATGTTAGATCCATTCGAAGATGAAGAATTTTATTATGTTAATTTAATGAACGAAATGAGAAATTTAGGTACAACTAATTTAAACTTGGATTCAAGAAATTTATTATCCTATCCACCAACTAAGAAATTGTACCATCAATTGCAAGACTATCCACAAGAAGTTATCCCAATCATGGATCAAACTATAAAAGATTCAATGGTTTCATTAGTCGTTGAAAACGACATTGAATTTGAAATAAGTGAAATTGAAGGTAGTATATATAAAGTTAGACCATTTAACGTTGCCACTCAAAAGGATATGAGAGATTTAAACCCTGAAGATATTGATAGATTGGTTAGCATCAAAGGTATTGTCCTAAGATCCACTTCAATCATACCTGATATGAAAATTGCATTTTTCAAATGTAATGTTTGTGACCATACAACAACTGTGGAAATTGATAGAGGTGTTATTCAAGAACCAACAGTTTGTCCAAGGGTTGCATGTGCTCAACCAAATTCAATGTTGATCATTCATAACAGATGTTCCTTTGCTGATAAACAAATCATTAAAGTTCAAGAGACTCCTGATATGGTACCAGATGGTCAAACTCCTCATAGTGTTTCCATATGTGTTTATGATGAGTTGGTTGATAGTGTAAGACCCGGTGATAAGATTCAAGCAACAGGAATATTTAGATCCACTCCAGTTAGAGTTAATTCAAGACAAAGATCGTTGAAAAATTTATATAAAACATTCTTAGATGTTGTTCATATTAAAAAAACAGATAAAAAGAGATTAAACATCGATACATCTTTGAACGTTGAGAATGAAATTTCAAGAAAGCAAGATGTTGAAGAGATTAGAAAGATTACAGAGGAGGATATTCAAAAGATTAAAGAAGTCGGTGCAAGATCTGATGTTTATGATTTATTGGCAAGATCTTTAGCTCCAAGTATTTATGAGTTAGATGACGTTAAAAAGGGTATACTATTACAGCTATTTGGTGGTACTTCGAAAACTTTCACTAAAGGTGGTAGATATAGAGGTGATATAAACATCTTGTTATGTGGTGATCCATCAACATCCAAATCGCAACTGTTACAATACGTTCATAAAATTGCTCCAAGAGGTATATATACATCAGGTAAAGGTTCTTCAGCTGTTGGTTTGACTGCCTATGTAACAAGAGACATTGATACAAGACAACTAGTACTTGAAAGTGGTGCTTTAGTACTCTCTGATGGAGGTGTTTGTTGTATTGATGAGTTTGATAAAATGTCAGATGCAACAAGATCAGTTTTACATGAAGCAATGGAACAACAGACCATTTCAATTGCCAAAGCTGGGATTATAACAACGTTAAATGCAAGAACTTCTATCTTAGCATCGGCAAATCCAATAAATTCAAGATATGATCCAAATTTACCAGTAACCAAGAACATTGATCTACCACCACCATTACTATCAAGATTTGATTTAGTCTATTTAATTTTGGATAAAGTTGATGATCGTACAGATCGTTATTTAGCAAGACATATTACAAGTATGTATTTGGAAGATACACCAGATAATGGTTCTGCCACGGAGATCCTACCAGTGGAATTCTTAACTTTGTATATTGGATACGTTAAACAAAACGTTCATCCAAAGTTAACTCCTGATGCTAAAGATGAATTGGTTAAGAGTTATGTTGAGATGAGAAAATTAGGCGATGATGCAAGAGGATCAGAACGTCGTATTACTGCAACAACAAGACAATTGGAGAGTATGATAAGATTAAGTGAAGCTCATGCCAAGATGAGACTATCTGAAATAGTTGAGTTGAAAGATGTTCAAGAAGCTGTTAGATTAATCAAATCTGCTATAAAAGATTATGCAACAGATCCAATCACTGGTAAGATTGATTTAGATTTAGTACAAACAGGACAATCATCAGCAGAGAGAAGAATGAAAGAAGATTTGGTTAGAACCGTTCAAAATTTCATTGAAGAAACTATTCAACAAAGTGTTAGTTATCCAATTTTCTTGAGAAGTTTCAATGACCAATCCCAAATCTCAGTAGAAAACAACGAGATGACTGAAGTATTGAACGTGTTGGTTAATGAGAATAGAATAGTGGTCAATGGTGAAGGGGCCAAGAGAGTTATCCGTCGTGTGATGACTTAGACTTTCTTAACTTTAATATTTAATGATTTTGTTTCCTTTTTCCTGTTTTGATGATATAAATTTTTTTTCGTTAAATACATGTGCTATATGAGTGTTTTTTATTACATAGAGTAAATCACATAGCGTAAACTGATTACTCAGAAATCAACTTTCATTGTCTAATCACTTGAGATATTATAACTTTCATTTTATATAAAATCATCAGTTTTGTATATATTTCAAGTATTTTGCCAAAAAGATAGGTTTGAGACACATTTCGGAATTTTTAAAGTGTCTTGCAATTGAAAATGTGTTTTAAAAAAAACACAACAAAAAGAGAAGATCCAAAACCAAAAAAACATCAAAAAACATGAAAAAAGTGGTTTGTTTGGTTTGAATTAGCCTAAATTTTCTGATCATTCGAAATATTACTTTTAGAAACCCTCCACACGCACTACTAGCATCACAACTGAGTTTCACTGGTACTTTAAACAGTCTTCTGCCGCTTTACAACTACTCACACAATTGCTCGTTTTGAATCCGCGCTTTGTATACATTTTTGATTGTCTTTTTGTGTATCAAACTGACAAGTTAAGTCAAAGACATCAACACTCTACTTTAATCTTCACTCCAAAAACTTCATCAGCCATCATAGTCAAATTTCATTAGATGATCCTTTCCTAATATTATATTTCTATCTAGCAACTATAACCATTCACAACTACTACACAATGGCGCTAGAAACTGAGAATTCTAACGGATCATCCCCATTCCTCATAGATCAAGATCATGATCAACAACAACAACAACAACAACAACAAAAACAACAACAGCAACAGCAACAGCAACAGCAACAACAGGATCAATGGCGGGGAAGTAATGGCAGTATAGAGACTCTCCAAATAACATTGGATACACCTCATATCAAGAACCGTAGAAGGTCCAATTCCAAAGCTTACGGTAATCATAGTGTCAATAAATCAGTCCCCGCCTCAAGCTCAGGTTCCATCTCATTGTCATCACAACCTTCACTGAGTGTACCCTTGCCCTCTATATACTCACCATCACAATCCGCATCCGCATCCAAATCAGCATCAGCTGTGTCCAAATCTCCATTGAAGTCATCCAAATTTATATCTCCATCTCCTCCACCACCACCCTCTATTTCGATACCAACCATATCCACTACTTCAGCATCACCTTCATCATCGTCATCGTCTGCATTTGTTAATAGTAATAGCAACAAAAACAATAATAATAACAATAACTACAATAATTACAATAATAATAATAATAATAATAATAATGATAATAATAATAATAATAATGATAATGATAATAATAATGATAATAATAATAATAATAATATTCAGAATGGAAGCTCATCTTCTGGTCCTCACAAGCAACTCGACTCTCATAAACTTCCGGAAAGAAATGAGGCTAGGAATAGAACAACGGTACCTGGAAGAGAGGTTGTTCTTCATGTATTAACTTTGACCTCCTTGAACGAGACTTTTGAAAGAAAAACCTTAAAAATTCCAATTTATCCAGAGGTCTTGAAATTAGGAAGACCTAATAGTACTCAAAGGGCTCCAAGTGTTAACAATGCATATTTTGATTCAAGAGTAATATCAAGAGAGCATGCTGAACTCTACGTTAAAGATGGAAGATTATTCATCAATGATTTAAAATCTGCAAATGGAACGTTTGTCAATGAAAATAAAATTACAGAAGAATTTGCACTTTCTAAAGATGATGTCATAGATCTTGGAATCGACATTGCCAATGAAGCTAATAAGCATAGGCATCAACAGCATTCTAAAATCAGTTGTAATGTGGATAATTTCTTAACTATACCCCTGGATGCAAATGTTGACAGTTCGAAACTTTTATCTGAGTTGAAAAAAAAAGCATCACAAACTGCCAAACAAAATTCGTATCAAGAGCTTTCTTCATTTGATGCTGGCATGTTTGGTGATGTTAATGCGGATTTAGAAGACATAAGTCTTGGTATTAATCATGATTTCCTTTCTGGGATATTTGTGAATAACAACATTGCAACAAGTTCAAATTTAATTCAATCGATCAGACTTTTAATAAATCAAGTTCATCAAGAAAAGATTAACAACTTGAAATTGGCATCTGTTGAGAAATTTTTAGAAAATTATAAAACACAGTTGAGTAATGATAACGAACTGTCAAAATATAGAAAGACTAAAAAAGAAGTTGAAGAATCTAGATTTAAAATTGAACATTTAAACAAGGAAATCTTAGAATTGAACAATATATTAATTTCACATGGAAAGATAATGGAAGAAGCTGAAGACCGTATGAAACTAAGTGAAAGACAAATAGATGAGATTAATGATAAACACCAGAAAGAGCTAGGCTTGAGGAGACAGCAAGACTCAAGGATCTTAGAACTAGAATCATCACTAAGAGAAAAGGATATTCATATTAGTAATTTGCAGAATGAACAATTTGAATCTGGCATAATACACAACGATAACTTTATGAAATTACAACAGGAGCTGGATGAGAAGACTTCAAGGATACAAGAATTAGAGTCTTTCAAAAAAGAAGCTTTGGAAAAACAGTCATCAAATGAGATATATCAAGAGATTTATAGATTAGGTTTCATTGTCACTGGTGTGCTTAGTGTAGGGTTAACTCTACTACGTCTGTTTTAAACATTGACATGAAAAGATGCTCCTTTTAATCAAATTGGAAAGAAAAAAGAAGCCAACTACTCGATTACAACTTCTATATACACTTTGTAGTACTATTGATCACTCTATATCCAAATCTTCCAAATCGACAGTCTCAACTTGTTCAATTCCCAGTTGTTTGGCTAATTCTCTAACAAATTGAGTAGAAACTTCATTTACATCAATTTTCCCATCATTCTCATTTCTTAACTTATTGAGACTTGTCTGAGTTTTACCTTCCAATCCACAAAATACAACCCCTGATTCATTAACGTTAGGAATCTCATTGGAAACATTTATAGAAATTCCATGAGCTGTAACTGATCTTGAAACAGATAGACCTATACTGGAGATCTTTGTATTATCATCAATCCAAACACCAGTATTATTAGTCTTTTTAGATTCAACTTTAAAATGTTTTAAAGTCTCTATGATAGCATCCTCTAGTTTAGAGACAAAACATTTGATAGTCAAACTGTCAAAATCTTTCAAATCTAGGATCGGATATGCAACTAGTTGTCCTGGATTATGGAAAGTTATTTCACCACCTCTATTAGTCTGAACAAAATCGTAGTTTAAACTCTTCAACCTATCTATATCATCCAAAGTTAGACGAGTTTTCTCTCTTCTTCCTGCGGTGAAAACAGGCTTGAATTGGAATGTTAAGACCGTTGGTGATGGTTTCATATCCAAGATAGACGATAACAGTTGTGTTTCATAGTCATTTGTGGTTAGATTCTGATCAGTGAGTTCTTTACGTTTTTTGTCAATTTTAAAAGCCATTTTCTTGAACTCTATAAATGCAGAGGCAAAATTCTCTTGAATCAGCTGACCCCTTGAATAGTCTAATGGTACTGTGAATTTGAGATGACGGAGAATCTTAGCAGACGATTTGTTTGGTTTGAACTTCAAACATGAACTTGATGATGAAGATGATGTGGAAGATGGTGATGTTGTTGTGGGTATTTCATGCTTAAGTGATCTGAAAGAAGAAAATCTCCTTCTTGCAATTGAGAGTGTGACTCTACTATTACTTGGTAGCAGCATCCTTCAAGTAAACCCCTTTGTAATATCTCTTGTCTCCATATGAAAGCTGATTGTTTATGACCGATGAGCTTTGATCTTTTTTTTTTTATTTTGCCCTTTTTTAGATCTATGTAAAAATTTAACCAAGAGATGACCAATGGCTTTTAATGGTAATACTTCTTTTATCAAGATCCTCTACTCAATTCAATATGGCAGAGCTAGATCAGACTACCAAAAAGCTACTGGAATGGCTGAATTCATACACAGAAGACAAGAAATCAAATAACAAGAGCACCAGTGCCAAAAGTACAGGTTGTCTAATATCACCATCTACCGAGATTAGAGATACAAAATATGGTGGGAGAGGTTTATTTGCTCAAAGCACGGTTAAATCTCATCAATCTATAATCAAAATTACACATTCTTTTCTACTCAACTTCACCACTGTTGTTGCTCATGTTACTGCATATAATCCTTTGATCGAACTACCCATAACTTACAAACATATCAAAGTTCAAATAACTCCAAGTGATCATATAACTGATATATACTCATTGGTTGAGTTGAAAGATCTGTTGAAACTCTCCTCATTTCAAATAGTGTCTTTGTTTTTAACCCTTGAGAGGCAAAGAGGCTCCAAATCATGGTGGAGTCCCTTTATCAACTCTTTACCTTCAACTGATGATTTTTTAACATCTCCATTCATATGGAAGTTGAAAGGTGAGAATGATCTTTTCAACAAACTACCTAAATCTACCCAGAGACATGGTCTCAAGATGCTTGAAAGATTCAATACCGATTACAAAACCATTGAAGACCTATTGATCTCATACAATGTCAAGTCTCCAGAAAATCTAGTAACACAAGATGATTTCTTATGGGCTTGGATGTGTGTCAACTCTCGTTGTCTATACATGGAGATTCCAGAGGGTAAATCCAAGGATGATAATTTCACCATGGCACCATATGTTGATTTCATCAATCATTCTCCAAAGGATCATTGTACTTTGAAAATCGATAGAAGTGGATTCTACGTATTAACTTCTCAAGTCTATGAACAAGATCAAGAACTTTTCCTATCTTACGGTCCTCATTCAAATGAGTTCTTATTATGTGAATATGGGTTCGTATTACCAGAAAATAGATGGAATGATTTGGACATAACGGATGAGATCTTGAAAATGTTGAATGAAGACCAAGTTCTTTTCCTAAAAGAGAACGACTACTATGGTGATTATACAATCGGGATTGATTCTGTCAGTTTTAGAACTGAAGTTGCATTATCAACCAGTCAAGAGACTACTGATCTGTTCCTCAACAGGAAACTGAATGCCTTGCTATCTGGTGTCTCAGATGGATCGCAATATAAAGCAAAGACAAACATTATCCTAAGAGTTATACTGAAAAAATTGAAGAAAGAATTCGAAGATTACAATCTATATCTGTCCAAAGACGATCAGAACTTGAAGGCAATTGGGACATTATACCGTGAGAGAACTGAAATCATAGAAAAATCATTAGAGAACTTACAACTGAAAGAGTCTTCAAGATATTAAAACTATCATCAATTTATCATATGTGCATTTGCTGATATTCAGTAAGCATAATCTATAGATATAACTTTATACTGCTATCATCAGAATAAAACGTATTCTCGTTATAATCTCTGTTGCTTTGTAGAGAGAGCTTGGCATGCAACAGTTGATTTAACATCATGTTTTGATGTCCAGGAATTTTATTCTCCATGGCCAAAGATGCATAATAACCAGTAGTCTCCCTTATTTCATTATTTGACCAAAGATGTAACTGTTTTCTCATTATCGATGACTCCTGTCTTGTTCTATGTAATAACGTGATGATGACTTCTAATAATCTATCTCTGTTTAAAGAAACTTTGGCATATGGAACATCGTAGAGTAACGGATCCGATCTCATAGTGATTTGAATACATTCATCAATTTGCTTCAACATAATTTTGGTAATATTGTTGATCCCTAATAATTCACCATTTGTACAATCAAATAGTGCAGTTAAAGAACCAATGCAATTTTTCACAATCATATACTCAGACTGAAGTAATGAAAAATCTCTATATGTGACAAACACAGGGTTCAACCTTTCAGATTGACTTATAAGTTGTAAAATATCACCTTCTGTTTGTAAATTCTTATCCACTCTATGATGATATGATCCTATATCATCCAAATATCTGGGTACTTTAGTTATTTTAAGATTCCCTTCCCCTAATACACTAGTATGGAATTGTTCATCAGACCAAACTCTAAAATCACTAATACACTGATAGATATTTGGTCTTTCAGCTGGATCTTTCCACACCTTCTTCAAAAGAGTTCTAATTGATGCCTTATCACTATTTAAGAAGAGAACATTGCTCTCAGGTGTCAAACATTTCTTATAATCTAGTATCTCCTTTATATCATCTTCATGTCTTATTGAGAGTATCAGTTCGTCAATATTTGCAAACGTACCATCTCCGTATACAGGAGGCCTGCACGCGCTCATCAGTTGAGTTGTCGTTGTGTTGAACCTCTGATTTAAAGAGTATTCTTTGAGACTTATTGTGGAGTTATTGTTCAAGAACTGCCTTAGTTGTTTCTCTGATTTCAATAGCGATACAATCTGTGGAACCTTTGGTTGATTTGGCAGAAGGGCTAGTGAATGATTGATAAGCCCTACCAGTGGAGAAGACCCCATAGAGTATACCCTTGGAGCAGCTCTGACAGACATAGCAGCTTTTGAATCCCTTGAGAAGAACACTCTTAAAACATCTATTCTCGGTGATGATGTTTAGTTCCATTTTGTGCGATGGGAATTTTTTTATAAGTTTCTCTTTCCGAAAATCACTAAACTTTGTCACAAAAACAAATCCGAAAAGATCATCAACTAACCTTCATTCCATCTTCAAAGGGCTGGGGTGTTCGAGGACGTATTGAAAAAAAAAAGAGCATTGAAGTATGCTTATTGTTGGTCTCACAGGTGGAATAGCCAGTGGGAAATCCACAGTGTCAAGGGCCTTACAGGAGAAACATCATATTAAAGTCATTGATGCTGATGTAGTGGCACGAAGAGTTGTTGAACCAGGTCAATCTGCTCATAGAAAGATTGTGGATTATTTTGGACCAAAGATCCCTGATTTGATATTGGAGGATGGTAACTATAACAGACAAAAAGTTGGTTCGTATGTGTTTGGTAAACCTGCTGAGTTGAAAGTATTAAACTCTATTGTTCATCCTGCTGTTAGGTATGAAATAATTAAAGAAATATTGTGGAGCTATATTACTTTACATAAGCTAGTTATTCTTGACGTTCCATTGTTGTTTGAAAGTGGATTTGATAAGATATGTGGTTCCACGATAGTGGTTGTTTGTCAAGAGGATGTTCAAATTGAAAGACTGTTGAAAAGAAATCCAGAACTCTCAAGGGATGATGTTCAAAAAAGAATCAATTCTCAATTGTCTAATCATTTACGAATAAGGAAAGCAGATTATATTATTGACAATAGCAATACTATAGATGACCTATTTGAGCAGATCAACGGTGTTATAAGTCAATTAAATCCAAATATCATACCGTATTTACTTGAACTATTTCCTCCTTTTGCGTTGTTATCTGCTATCGGCACTTTTTTAATACGAAGAGTTCATGAATACAACGAGTCACCAGAAAAGGAAGAATGAAATATTGAAAATATCATTTCAAAGTTAGAGGTGTTGTAACTAGTGTTCTTCTACAGTATAAGTTTATATCATGAATCGTTAAATATATTAATAAATTTTAGCCTTTTAGTACCAAATGAATCACTGTAATCTAGATATAGCAAATAACTGGAAGAGTCATACATAACTTAATATCATCCACCAGGTATGTATGGGGTCTTCTAAGGTTATCTGAAATGTAAATATGCACAGTCTTCTCCTTTTCTACATTGTCCTCTTGGATAAAATGTGCAAGCTGAATTGAGCTTAGTAGTGACTGTTCTTGGCATATTTCTAACCGTTGGTCTAACGTCACGTAACCTAAGCTCATATATCGGCAAAGGAAGTAGATTCCTATTCGTAAGTGATTTGAAATTTTCATCGGCATTAATAGCACCTTTAATATTCAAACCAGTTGAGTTAGGTGTATAATCAGTATACGTGGTACTATTAGAGCTATTATATCTTGGTAGTGTACCCCCTCTTCTAGGTAACAAACCTGAACCTCCAGAAGTCCCGTTTGGTACAATAAGTCTTTCACTTTCTGAACTTGGCAGCCTTTCGTTCGAAAAGAAAGTTCTCTCATCTGTAAGAGGAGGTAGTTCGTGTTGCTTTGAAGGTAATATGTGACGCTCCAGTGCAGGTCTTGAAGGAAGTAATTCATGTTGTTTTGATGGTCTCAGTTCGTGCAATTGTGATGAATTTTCAGGGAACGAACCAGACTTGGTAGAAGGAGGAGGGGGAGGAGGAGGGCGATTCCATGTGCCCGTATTTTGGGTATGGTTGTCTGATAATGGTATATGAACATTGCCTATGTTGGATATTTGAGTAATATTTTGAGATTGAGCAGATTGAGCATCTAGACTCAGCTTTGGAGCTGTAGGGAACAAGTCATAATTTTCAGATGACAACTTTGCTTTTTTGGAATTTTTTATCAGTTCAGATATTTTTATTTTCTTACCTTGGTCTGTTGATTCGTCCCTTGAACGCTTACCATTTGCAATAACTTCATTCTCTTTCTCTCTATTGAGGTCATCATTTGAGCTTGCAACATTGTCGTTATTTATTACATCATCACCTTTCAGCAAATCGTCACTCAGTAGGTCTAAAACACTTTGATCAACGTTCCTATTTTCCAAAGTATGATTCAAATCAGACGATGAAACAAGAGAAGGTTGGCTTTTAACATCATTTTGAACATTGGTGGTGATATTATCCGTAGAACTTATTTCACTGGAAGGTTCATCTTCATCAGGATATTGATCAGTAATAGGATATGTAACTTCCGGACTAATCAGACCTTGTGGTTCATATGGAGAATTGGTATTTGCTAAACTATTAGGCTTATCCACTTTATGATTTGTCTCAAACGATACTAGCTTAGCATTACCACCTTTCGAAGCAGCCAATGTATCATAATCAAAGCCATCTATATTTCTAAAGTCTATTGCAGGTGGTTTAGTCCAAAAGATTTCAGCATCTTCTCCATCGACATCTACATCATTTTCTATCTCTTTAGCAGCTAATCTATTAGAGTTGATCAGATCCCTACCTTCAGATAGTTCCATTTCTCGTTCTCTGTATTTAAAATTAGCACCATCATCATTTGCTCTATTTTCTGATTCAATAAATCTAATGCTAACCAATTTCGATGAGTCTCCAGGAAAGCTGACACGTTTCTTAGGCTTATCACCTGAGTTTGATCTTTTTAGAATACTTTTCAAGTCAGTTGGATTATAAGTTGACGGTCTTGGTTCGTGGAGTATTGGTTTGGGTACTGTGGGTAAGTTCTGTTCACCAGGATCTTTAGATTGTTCACTATTTGACGCCTTTCTTTCATTGATATACTGGTTGAAAAATAACTTTTTCGGTGGTGCTGTTCCCGTTGGTGATTTATTAGTAACGTTGACATTTTTAGCTTTAGCTTTTATTAATTTTTGATTTTTATTGATCTCTTTTTGCTTCTCAGACTGTTCTTTTCTCTTTAACTGTTCTGCTTTTATCTTCTCGATGGCCCTTTGTTCATTAGCTTTTAATTCTCTTTCAGCTTTTGCTTTTTCAAGAGCAAAGCTTTTAATACTTTCAGCAATTGTCTTTGTTTCACCACTTAAATTTTTAATAGTCGCAAGTAAAGCATCCATGAGCCTATTAGTAATTAGTTGTCCCTCTGAGAGTTTGAGTTTTTGAATGAACTTCAAAATGGATTGTACATTATTTCCATTTTTGGATTTAACTTCCAACCTTAACCAATTGGCAACTCTTAAGATTATTCTATTCGACTCACGAATTGAGTCATATAATTCATCGCCATTAGAATACAAAGATTGAATTTTATCAAGAACGTAAAACCTAAAGTCATAATCTGTTTCGTATAGTGATTTTTCAATGGATAATATTATACTAGTTATAACGGATATCTTTGTCAGGTTATCCTTTCCTTTCAGTTGATCAAGAAAAACTGTCAAGTACATTTTACCTTCTTCAGCTGAGTACTTCTTAACCATGATTGATGTCAATAGTGTGTTGATTTCTTCAACAGTGTAAACCTTTGATGTAGCTTTGGAAATTTGCTTTCCCACTTCAGCCTCATTAGGGACGGAAACATTACTAGTACTCTCAGTGATTACTTTTTTTGTTTGAACATTATTTCTATTTGACGTTGCAATTTCTAGAACTTCCTGTTCAGATGTAGGCTCTTTACCTAAGGGTAGTTCACTAGAAAAAGAAGAAGTTTGTTGAATTGGTAGTTGGGAATCATTCAAAGTGGGTATTGGTGCAGACGTTGCACTGGGTGATCTTTGTTGTAATGCGTTTATGGAAGTGGTTGATTGCTCTAGGGATGGTCTCTCTTTGTTATGCTGTAATGGCAAAAGTTGATCGTCATTAAGTACTGTCTTAGCATCATTATGTTTGGATTTGAGTGAAATGTTGACGTTTCTTTCTGGTGTACCATACCCAATTATTTCGATATCTGAATCACCAGAGTCATCGTTTACATCTGCAAAAGTATCTGAAGTTGAATGCTCATTGGAAAAATTGACTATCAAATTTGAAAATGAATGAGAATTGCGAGTAGCAACGTTATCACTTAAACTTTTAAGATAATGTACACTTGATGGATCTGATTTGAGAAGATTATGTAAACTCAAGTGATATTGATATTGCTTTTGATGTAGGAGATTTCGTACAACGATGAGTTGTCTAAACTGTGGATCAGTTTCAAAAACGAATCCTTTCAAAGCTGATATTCTATTATCAACAGTTTCTAAATTTACTTTTGCCTCTAGATAAAGATCAAATAATTGGCTCATGGATAAATGCTGATTTTGACCATGAGTCGGTGATAAAATGGTGGGAGCTTTTACAGTAGGCACTGGATTTGCTGAATTCACTCTTGTTGAATAAAAGGAATTTGTGCTAATTGTGGTATTGTTGGGCTGATTGGTGCTCTTAATAGTATTTGATTGCGCAGTAGAATTTGGAGTAGTACCTGTGATTTGATTATTCTCATGGTTATCAACTGTTTTTCCTTGTAAGTGAGAGTTTGTTTGAAATTGATCTTCAAAAGGTTTCATCACTGAAGATATACTGTTTGCCATCTTATCAAATTTCAATTGAGTTTATGGGAATCAGTATGCGCAAATGCTTCAAATAGTGAACCCACTTCCATAAACAAGGAGCAATCCTATATATACTAGATCTTCAATCTAATTTTACCGGAACAATATAGTAAGTATTTAAACCAAAACCAAGTATATCAGCGTATAAAACCAAACTAGATAAGTCAAGATTCTCAGAATATTCTGATCGTTTCAACTCAAATAAAAACCAAGATCTCAGTTGTATATATGTACTAATAATCAGTCGCGTTTCTCGAGTATGGGAATATATGTTAATAATTGTTGATGTAACACAAGTTTTCCCAAGACACGAAAGACGAGGTAATCAAAGCACAGCACTTCACTTCTACAATTGTATATATATATATATATATATGCGAGTCTTCTATATACGATGAAGAAAAAGTTAGTGTAACTCGTTACAGCCTTTGTTCAGTTCGAAGTAATTATAATGATTACTTCCTTATTTTGCTAGTGGATGTTCAAAATATGTTGTTCAAAATAAGATTGAAAAGGAAGAAGAAATTTGGCCTCTGACTTTTTTTTTTTAAGCTATGTGATTCAAGATTAAAACAGAAAAAGGGAATTTTTAAAGTCCTTTTGGCAAAATTGAGTATTGGCAAATCTTTTTTTTTTTTTGGTTTTGTGGTAATTAAAGAGAATTTAACACTTTATAAACAAAAATGTTGACATAATACATTAGTAATCACTCAAGATAGAAAAAAAAAAAATTATAACACTCATTTGAAAAAAATAATTGAAGATATATTACGAGGGCTCTTCCATCTCATCTCCACGTGACTACGGTCAATCAAGTTCCGGGATTGAAAATTTTCTTGTCACAAATAAGTTTTTATTATATGAAAAATAAATTTTCATCTTTATACATACATAAATACACGTACAATATATAGTTATAAGTACAATCGAAATACATCTCTCTTTGTTAACACACATACAATGAGAACCTTCAGTAGAGTGATTACACTTACTGCTAGAAGTGTATCTCCTTTGATCCACAAACCTCTAATTACAAGAACTTTCATATCTTCTCCCATTTCAAGGCAGAAAATTGCTTCTGCTCAAGTTAAAGCTGATGATGTTGTTAAAGAACAAACATCACCTGTTTCATCTGATATAGTTTCCATTAAAGAACTAGCTGAAAAAAATATTGTTAATGATATAATAATAAAAGCTTTGGACAGATTAGGTTTTAAAACTTTAACTCCAGTTCAAAGTAAAACTATTCCACCTATTCTTGATACAACCGATGACGTTATTACAAAAGCTAAGACTGGTACTGGTAAGACTTTAGCCTTTGGTATTCCATTAATTGAACAAATCTTAAGGGAACCAAAAGGTCATCCAGGTGTTAGAAATTTGATCATTGCTCCAACTAGAGATTTAGCTTTCCAAATTAGAGATGAACTAAATAAAATTGCCCTATTTAAAGATTTACCAAGAGATGTTAGAAATAAATTAAGTGTTGCTAGTATTGTTGGTGGTGAAGATAGAAGATTTCAATTAAGAAATTTCAACAGTAGAAGATCAAACGTTCCAAGTATCATCGTTGCCACTCCTGGTAGATTTATGGATTTGATTAAAGAACCTGAAGTTGCTGAAGCTTTTGTTAATTTAGAAACTATAGTCCTTGATGAAGCCGATAGATTATTAGGTGAAGGTTTCAAAGAAGATTTAGTTGAAATCACTGATATCTTAAAAGAGTTAAGAGAAAGAACTAAATTAACTGATTTAAAAGCTGTGAAAACTTTATTATTCTCAGCAACAATGGATAAATCAATTATTGATTTTGCTCAAAGAATTTTAAGACCAAATTTCCAATTCATTGATACAGTTGATCCAAATGCTCCAGAGACTCATGAAAAAATCAGTCAATCATTAATCTTAACGAATGATGTCTTTGAAAGTTACGTTTCTGCAGCTAAATTCATTCATAATGAATCTCTTGGTAACAGAAATTTTAAAGCAATTGTATTTTTACCAACTGTTAAAGGTGTTTCATTTTTCTATGAAATTTTAAACAACTACCTACGTGACAAAAATATTAGATTCCCTACCCATCAATTACATGGTCAACTACGTCAACAAACAAGAGATAGAGCTGTTAAAACTTTCCGTAATGGATTTAGTGGAGTTTTAGTTGCTTCAGATGTTGGTGCTAGAGGTATGGATTTCCCAAATGTTACCAACGTCATTCAAGTTGGTTTGCCAATGGATTCTACCAATTATGTTCATAGAGTTGGTAGAACTGCAAGAGGTGGTAGTACTGGTAAAGCTGTTATGATTTTAACTAAAGGTGAATCTCGTTTCATTAGAGTTTTAAAACAAAGAAATTTGGAAGTAACTGAGCAATTTCAATATGAAAAGGATGAAGACATTGAATCGCAAATCATTGAAGTTTATAAAAGAGTTCCACATAAATTCACTTTGAACCAAGTTGTTGAATCTATGGCTGGTTTCTCTAAAGGTGTTGTTAGTGCATATAGATTAAACATGTATGAAATCTTGGAAGATTTATCCGTGTCATATGGTAAATTTGAAGGTGATGAAAATGAAAAACCTCAAATTTCTCAAAGATTTGCCACTGGTGTCTTGGGTTTAAACAGAAGAGATAGTGCTCATCTATTCAATATCAGATCTCCAGGTCAATCAGATTATTCAGATGGTGATGCTCGTCTACCAAGATACAACAACAATAGAGATGATGACAGCGGTAGTAGATCATACGGTAACAAATCCTACGGCGATAAGTCTTTTGGTAACAAATCTTATGGTAACAAATCTTATGACAGAGGTTCAAGAAATGATTCATATGGTGAAAGAAAAAATAATTATAGATCAAATGACAAAGGTGGTGATAGAAAGTTCAAGTTTAATGACAGAAGAGATAGTTCAAAGAGTCGTGGTTATGGTTCAAGAGGTGGTAATAAATCCCATTTTGATTAGAGGGAAAATACCGTTATTGTGTCGCATAATTCAATAGTGGTTGTAACATAGTACATATTTCCTAGTCTGTATATAGTAAAATTTACAACGATCTGAGACATAGTTGTCCAATCGATTCAAAAAAAGCTTTCTCTTTCCCTTTTGTAGATTAACAGCTGCCTCGTACAAGATTCCTTTTAAGTGTGAGTTCATACCAATGAACGAATAGTTGCGAAATACTACTAAAATAAATCTTCGCGTATATTAGTTACCAAAAATATTATATAAGCAAAATCAATTGATTACCTTTCCTGAATAACAACATACAAGCTTACTCAAATTGGATGCTCAGAACGTTCTAATTTCTTAAGACTCAGTGCAAGACATTGAACTTTGTAGCATGAGCTCCAAAAGTGTGACGTTTTGTCTTACGACTGATCTTAACATCCCTTTCAAAGTGAAAATATCATCACTGGAAGGCTCAAGACAATTACTTAAAGAGTCAACAAGACTTACAGACCCGGAAAAGGTGAAAAGAATATCGAACTTTACTCAATACTCTGATTTGTTGGTATCTGTTGCCATTACAGTAGATGGAAAACCCCTCACTATACCCATAACCACATCATATACATCTTTTAGAAATTCAAGAAAGTGGAATGAATGGCTTACACTACCGATAAAAGTTAGTCAATTACCATTTAACTCAAAATTAAAAGTTGTGATATGGGAATATGACGATTCAGTAGAGGCTATATTTGGTGAAACTGAGCTAGAAATCTTCAATGTTAAAGAGGATTGCACTTTGAAAAGAGGAAGACAGAAGTTGAAAGTAACTCTCTACGATCAAAAGGTTGATGATACAACAAATACTGACACCAAGATGGATGATTTAGAGAAATTACTCAAAATGCATGAGAATGGTGATATACCTGCAATTGACTGGCTTGATGCTCTCACGTTTAAAAAGATTGATCAAATCAATAAAAAGAAAGCTAAAGATTCCGAGTTTACTCTTTTTATAGATTTAGAACAGTACGACATACCTGTTGTATTTAACGAGTTGAAGTACCCACCACCATCCATCCCAACTTATACACCAACGGAACAGTTAAACAATCAACAAGTGCAACCTAAAATTAACACAGGAAAACACTCAACGCTGAAAATATACGATCCTGAACAATATCTTTCAGACCCAATTGAACAAAAATATCGAAAGCTGGAGAGAAGTCATAGAGGTGGTCCATTGGATCGAGATATCAAACCAACGGCAAAGGTGAGAGACGAGTTGAATAAAATTTTGGGCTATTCTTCGGTACAAGAACTATCGCAATATGAAAAAAATCTAGTTTGGAAGTTCAGATACTTTTTAATTAATAATAAAAAGGGATTGAATAAATTGTTGAAAAGTATCAATTTCACCGATGAGAATGAAAGTAGAGAAGGGTTGAATTTACTTGAGAAATGGGTTGAAATAGACATTGAGGATTCTTTGGAATTACTAGGCCCTCATTTTACAAATTTCACTGTCAGAACTTATGCCGTTGAAAGATTAAAGAAAGCTCATGATGCTGAATTAGAGTTATATCTCTTACAACTAGTACAAGCTTTAGCTTATGAGTCACTTGCAACTAAAGCGATAAATAGTAATGAGTTTTCAATTGTGGAATTAAATGAACCATCTGCAACAGCATCAGAGTTATATAGCTCACTTTCTCCTTTGGCACAATTTCTAGTGGAGAGGGCTTTATTAAATGATAGACTTGGGAGCTTTTTATACTGGTATTTGAATGTTGAAGCTACCGAGAAGCCTAACTCTATTTATTCTAAAATTTTAACTTATTACATGGATAATGTAACAAACGGTGGCCTGAAAAGAGAAATAGAATTCGTTGGATTATTAGTACAATTATGTACAAAGGTTAAAACGTTAAAGGATACCACACCAAAGAAGATTGAGTTATTGAGGAACATATTAGAGACAAAATTCAAATCATTCTCACCAGTTAGTTTACCTTTGGATCCTTCTATTGAAATTTGTGGTGTTATACCAAGTGAAAGTACAGTGTTTAAAAGTTCGCTATCACCATTAAAGATAACTTTCAAGACAACAGATGGTGGGAAGTATTCCTTGATGTTCAAAGTTGGTGATGATTTAAGACAAGATCAGCTTGTCATTCAAATCATTCTATTAATGAACCAGTTGTTGACGAACGAAAACGTTGATCTGAAACTAACCCCTTATCATATTCTTGCCACTGGTCCAACTGCAGGTGCTATACAATTCATCCCAAACAGTACGTTGGCTAATGTTTTAACTGAATACCATGGAATATTACCTTATTTGAAACATCATCATCCTGATACGAACGAAGAATTAGGTGTGGATGCCACTGTAATGGATAATTTTGTCAAATCATGTGCTGGTTACTGTGTAATTACGTACATTTTGGGTGTTGGAGATAGACATTTAGACAATTTATTGATCTGTCCTGATGGTCACTTTTTCCATGCTGACTTTGGTTATATATTAGGCCAAGATCCTAAACCATTTCCACCTTTAATGAAACTACCGCCTCAAATTATTGATGGGTTTGGTGGTGCAGATTCTCCAAATTACAATAAGTTTAGAAACTACTGCTTTGTGTCTTATTCTATATTAAGGAAGAACTCTAACTTAATCTTAAACTTGTTTGAGTTGATGAGGAATTCAAGTATACCTGACATAGCTCTTGAACCAGATAGTGCTGTATTGAAAGTGAAAGAGAAATTCTGTTTGGATATGAGTGAAGAAGAGGCCATTTTACATTTCCAGAATTTGATTAATGATAGTGTGAATGCCCTATTGCCAATGGTCATTGATAGACTTCATAGTTTGGCCCAATATTGGAGAGCTTAATGTGTCTACGAATCTCAAAGTTAAGCTTGTATACCAAATCAGTGAATATGGAGTTTAGAGTGATTACTGCTGCCTGCCAATCACTTAAAGAGACCAAGATGATGATTATAGCAGAACAGACTTTTAATAACCGTTATTCACTGGAGACAATTATTCTAAAGGGAGCGGGTTGACAACTTTTCAAGTCGGATGATACATTAGAGCGAAGCGTGTTCTCTTGTATGAAATAAGAAGGTCTAGGTGGCAGATAGGGTGATCGTCGAAATTTAGAACATACATCTCTCTTGACTTATAAATTGTAGCCAAACTTTCCAAAGTCGATACAAAATGATAGACTTTTATTGATACCACTGGAACTTTATAGACAATTATTTTGGACCTAGAATGAAGAACCAGGTCATTTCAACAATTCATTCGGTTTTTCTTGACAGTTAATAGAGCATGTCAGTGGTCATTGTTATGCTCCAGAGTTGAGGCCAATAGTGAACTTGATGTGTATACCTATCTCTGAGGTGTTTAATATACCACTAAAGGAAATCCGAGGGCACAAACTATTTTTAAATCTCCACATGTTAAAAATTACAAAGCGTGAAGTTACACACAGTTGAGAATCTAAATTTTGACGTGAGAACTAAAAAAACTATCTGCCATAAAAATGGTATGAACTAGTATAGGTTATATTGGGAAGATAATTCAACAAAGAGAATCATCGGTCAATTGAATCTAGTAAGGTACCCATTAGATGAAAAGATGACATTTGATGATTCACCAGGTGATGGCATTGATTTGAGAAGACCTACGCCCAGAGTGGCACAGGCACAACTAGTGATTGCTACATCTTTAGGGCTAATCGCATTTTTTTCATTCTGTGTTTTAAGAAACACTTGGTCAAAACTATATAACTCGAGGTTCTCCAGAAGGAAAGGGCTACCAGAACTACCCAAAAAGTCAATGTTTGGATGGGTTCCGATACTGGTTAACATAA
Organism: Taiozyma peoriensis; assembly: GCA_030574875.1. NCBI lineage: Eukaryota > Fungi > Ascomycota > Saccharomycetes > Phaffomycetales > Wickerhamomycetaceae > Taiozyma > Taiozyma peoriensis. The sequence continues at coordinate 22,958 of JAJMFM010000086.1, forward strand.
AGGAAGAAGATGTATTGGCCCATGCTGGTCTTGATGCCGTTGTCTTTTTGGGGTTCTTCAAGATGGCAATCAAGCTTTTGTTACTATGTACCGTAATGTCTATTACAATTATATCTCCGGTACGATACCATTATACTGGTAGATACGATCAGGGAGACGGTGATGATATTAACCATCCTGGAGATGGCGATAGCGGTGATGATATTGAAAAAAGCTTCATGGGTCTTTCTTGGAGTTCACCTGCTCAGTACAAACCATATCTATGGATGTATGTGGCCTTCACATACTTATTTACAATTTTGACCTTGAACATTTTACTAAAGCAAACAAAACATGTTGTTAAGATAAGGCAGAGTTATTTGGGCCATCAAGAGTCTATTACTGATCGTACTATACGATTATCAGGTATTCCACCGGAGCTAAGAGATGAAGAAAAGTTGAAGCGTCATATGGAGAAATTGAATATTGGTAAGGTTTCCTCTGTTACTATTTGTAGAGAGTGGAGACAGTTGAATAGATTATACAAAAGAAGAAAAGAAGTTCTTTATACTCTTGAGGATCATTGGGCGGAATATTTGGGACCTTTATCGTTCAGCAATAAGAAACAAAATTTACCTGTTAGGTCTAGAGTTAGAGAGTCGTTTCAACTGGAAAGAAGCCCCATTCAGAGACCATACTATGATAATCCTGATGAAGAAGAAGCTATACCAGAAGAGGATGTCAGCGGCCTTGATGAATCTTCTGAGCTTTCACCACAAGAGGACGATTTCAGAAGTTTAAACGAGTATTCGAGAAGACAAGGTGCGATAACTTTAGATCCACAGCCATATATTCATTCTAGACCAAAAATAAAAACTGGATTATTTGGATTGATTGGTAAGGAAGTTGATGCTATAGATTATTTCACAAATCAACTTGAAGTCATTGATAGTGAAATTATTAGAGCAAGAGCAAAGCATTTTCCAGCAACACCAACTGCGTTCATCACTATGGATACAGTGGCTAGTGCTCAAATGGCTGCACAGGCTGTATTAGATCCAAAGGTCCATCATTTGATAACAAGATTGGCACCAGCTCCTCATGACATCATATGGGAAAACATTGTTTTGTCACGTAAGGAAAGACTGTTCAAGTTATATACCGTTACAATAATCATTGGTATTGCATCTGTATCATTGATTGCTCCAGTCGGTTACTTAGCAACATTGTTAAATCCCAAGACAATAAAGAAGTTTTGGCCAACTTTGGGTGATTTTTTAGAAGAGAATGAATGGGCAAGAAATACAGTTTCAGGTCTATTGCCTACTTATCTTTTCACAATTTTGAACTTTGCCATTCCATTCTTTTATGTTTGGCTTTCAACAAAGCAAGGGTTCATATCACATGGAGAGGAAGAGCTCTCTGCAGTTTCGAAGAATTTCTTTTATATATTTGTCAATTTGTTCTTGGTCTTCACTACAGCAGGTACGGCTTCAAACTACTGGGGATTTTTAAGTGATACAACTAAGCTTGCCTACCAACTAGCTCAATCTTTGAATGAACTATCGTTATTCTATGTTGATCTGATTATCTTGCAAGGTATTGGTATGTTTCCATTTAAATTACTACTATTTGGTAGTGTTTTAAGATTCCCATTCTTTAAAGCTGGCTGTAAAACACCAAGAGACTATAGAAATCTATATAAACCACCCATCTTTAATTTTGGGCTTCATTTACCTCAACCTACTTTAATTTTGATCATCACTATTATATACAGTGTTTTCTCATCCAAGATCTTACTTTCTGGTTTGGCCTATTTTGTTATTGGATACTATGTTTACAAATACCAGTTGATGTATTCAGTTGTTCATCCACCACATTCGACAGGTAAAGTTTGGCCTATCGTGTTTAGAAGAATAATAGTTGGCTTACTGTTGTTTCAATTGACAATGACAGGTACTTTAGCCACCTATCAAGATGGTTATATTCTTGCAATGATCTTAATTCCTTTACCACTGATTACGTTGAGCGTTCTATGGAACTTTCAAAAGCACTATCTTCCATTATCCTTCTTTATTGCATTGAGGGCCATTGAAGATAACGACAGAAGTGTAGATTATGAAGCTGAAGCTGGTGATGGGATTTTCACCTCTTCTGATACTGATGCTGCTCATTTTGGTCATAGAAGATCTAAATCAAGAACTTTGGATGAAGTAAGAGAGCAAGGACAAGATTATGAATACCCATATCTAATACAGCCTCTTGATGGACCTTGGATTGCAATTGAAGGTGATGAAGTTGTTGTTGCTAATGGCGAGGGTACAATAAGAAAGAGTGTAAATCTCTTAGAATGGGAGTGATACTAAAGAATCAATAGCCTCACTGGTATTTTATAGTGGTATAATTTTACCACAGCGATAACCATAAAAAGTGACTTGATACGTTAACGCAGGTTGACAGAAAGTTTTTACACATTGTGAAACCATTTCAACTTCTAGTAATTGAATGATATAGAGCGTATATTGTTTTTAGTTTAATTCTTTGACATAATTCAAAGTGCCTAAGTTTATTGCTCAAATAATTTTCACTCGAAACAACAACTTTCAATCTTGAATCAGGATAAATCAAACTATTAACTGCAATTTTGTAGCACTATCTTTATCACCATCATTTGCATGGTTTTCAACTCCATGCTAATTTTTTGTATTACCCAATTCGCGATAGTTAATAATTCAATATTTTGTAGATAAAGTTGTAAATAGCGTGGTTAGTGGTAAAACTTGATCACATCTGTTGAAAGATTGTGATTCACTAACTATCCATACAATATCTAGTTCTTTAGAAAGCGATATTTTTTTAGGGAAGGACCTGATCCATAAAAAAGTTATCGATTAAAGGTTTTCAATTGAAACATTTAGAGCACACCATTAGCTCTTCACAATCAATAAACACTCATTAATAACACCTCTAACTGTCATGATATGTGTGGAATGTTCTGAATTTGTTGACTCCCTCTATACAACGTACAAAAACGGTTATATCAAGCTAACAGATTGCCCAAATTGTCACAAGACTGCTGATAAATACATTGAATATGACAATGTTTTGTTATTTATCGATATTCTCTTGTTAAAGCACCAGGCTTACAAACATCTAGTCTTCAACCTAATGAATGAGAACAACTACAAAGGCAATGCTAAGGTTGACTCTGCTGCTGGCATCAATACTACTATCATTGATAGCAAGGTTAATGATAATAGTGCTGTTCATAATCATTATGATGAGGAAGGCAGTCAAGCAGGTGAAGGTAAAAGAGAAATAGCGAAGTTGAAAAGTACTGAATCTACAGAGTGGTCAATGAACAAGCGGGTACAAAGAATACGGTTTCTTTCGATATTATTTGAAATCTATCTAACATGGGCCTATAAGGAGAAATATATGGCTGATTCAAGTTATTTGAATAAATATTCAATCTATCCTGCAATATTGGCTAAAAGAGTTGGCACACAATACTTATTTTTTGCCTTGAAATGTATACTGGATGACATTATTACTCATACTTTGGTTCACAAGTTTTATTTAAATTGGTTAGGTTGGCGCCCAAAAGCTTTGAACAATGCACCATTGACCGATTCTCAAACATCATACCTTAGTAGTGTACTTTCACTAACAGTACTTATATCCGGTGGAACAAAGTTATTTCCTATATTGATGCTGATTTGGCCATATGATAATTTCACAATTACAACAATCATTGGATCTGTCTCAAATATTAATTTAATTGAATCTTTAAGAATTGTGACAAATTACCACGTTTCAGTGTCCTTGCTGCTGTTTTCAATCACCACAGTACTGAAAACAATACTGACGAATTCTATTTTGATACTGATACTATCGAATTTTGATGTTTCAATTGCTGAAAAATTTGTTGATACTGAGTATCAACTCTATCTCACGTATACTCGCAGCATATTATCCTTTCTAAGATCCTAGAAGAAACCACGTTTACATTTATGCTTTGAGCATAGACTTAAAACGGAATACAATCTAAGCTGCAAATAGATTTTAATGCCAGACTGGATTGGATAGAATCGTTTTCAGTGCACATGAGAACGCTTCCACCAGATGTGAACATCAGACATGTTTAAGGCATTGAGGGTCACTTATGTACCTTGTTCTGATTCAAGCGGTGCGCTGTATATGAGCAACTCCATAGTCAGAAGTCGATAAGATGGTTACAGCTCTGAATTTTTTTTATCAGAATATCCAGGAATATGTATTGTCGAATTCATAAGGGTTTATGTTTGTTTACCTTTATGTGCTCCTAGTACTCTTCGGATTTTGATAACCTACTGGGTAAAACTAATGTCGAGAGACTATGTAAGAGATGGTTAATCAGCCAATAATATGCTATACGAGTCAACACAAGTACCTTTAATGTGATCTTATTTCCTTCCCAAAGATTTGAATGTAACTTTGGGCGAATTCAAATCAGTAAATTTATACAAACTTGTCAGGTATGATTCAAGTGGTGCTTAAAATGATTTGAACTATTATTGTATGTAATAGACCACCATTATGATTCTAATTGAGGAATTTGTATAGATAACGCTTATCATGATATACTGTAATTCCGAGGTACAGACTGGTTCAATATCACGTGATTTTATCTCTTTTGTCAAGTTCCGGGTCTTTGAATATTTAGAAATTAAGTCAAATAGAATCAGTTGGCTGTAACTTTTATTGTTAGTTAAAGTAAAAGGAATCTCGACCTTTCCAGAATTCACGTCATATACAACGAATAAAACTGATCTGATCAAGGAGGGATATAATATGTCAGGGAGACCACCGTGCAAGTTTTTTCAGTCAGGTATGTACTAGGATGATCTACTTTTGAAAAACATCATTCATTGAGCACTAACATTAGAAACAGGCAATTGCAGAAATGGTAACCGATGTCAATTTCCTCACGTTTATGAAAATAAGGGACAATCCCAGCAGCGATCTAGTACTGGATGGGGATCAGCAAACACCAATCAATCCTTTGGTGGTAATCAAAGTGGACATCAAGCTGATTTAGAGCGATTTTGGTCAGATAGAACCTTAGATTCGAAAGATGCTGAAGTGAAAGACGCTGTACAGAATTATAAAGAGTTTGAAACTTTCCCATTGACATCCTCATTTGGGCTGGGATACCCTGGAATAGGAAATATAATTGAAGGAAGAGATTACTCATTCGAAGAGTCAAGATGGGATTATTATCAAGCTCGAGAATCTAACAATATTCAAGAATATGAAAGACAATTAAACATAAGGAATCAAGATATGCAGAACTGTATAGATTTCCTATCATCTAATACTAAAAAGGCTGCAAGATATGCTCAACTTACAACAAAGGCTAAGACATCAGATAACAATGCTTCTGCAAAACCTTTCATACCACAAGCACTTGACTTGACTGGAAACTCACAATCCACTACTCAACAATCACCATTTGGCTCTTCAAGTCTCAATCAAACGTCAAACCCTTTTGGTTCTAGTACTTCTGGCCCATTCGGAGGAAAAAGTACAACATCAGCTAGTCCTTTTGGATCTTCTTCCTTTGGGTCATCGACAACCAACCCTACAAGTATTGGTGGTGCCTTTGGTAGTCAGTCTTTTGGATCATCGGGACTAACATCAGGAAGTTCGGCATTTGGTAGTTCTGGATTTGGATCATCTTCATTATCCACTACTTCAACAAATACTGGCGCGTTTGGATCTCTATCAACTCAAACACCATCTACAACAACTGCTTCACCTTTCGGATCTAGTGGGTTTGGTGCATCAACTACCAATCCAACAACTTCTTTTTCATCTGCATTTGGCTCATCAGGATTTGGATCCAACTCTAACGCACAACCAGCTTCAAGTGGGTTTGGCCAATCACCTTTTGGCTCAACGGGTGTGGCTAAATCATCCTCGCCATTTGGCTCTCTTGGACTAGCTGCTGGTTCTTCAACTGATAATACAGTACCTCCATTTGGCCAATCTTCGTTTGGACAACCAAAACCCACACCTTCAACTTCAGCCTTTGGATCTTCGGGTTTTGGTCAAACATCTACTAATACTGGATCTAACCCATTCGGTCAACAAAGTATTGCACCTTCTTCAGCTACTCCTAACACAAACACTGCGTCACCATTTACATCAGCCTTTGGCCAACCTTCATCTTCAAACAATTCCACAGGATCACCATTTGGATCTTCTAGTATATTACCTGCAAGTACGACCAATACGTCGATAACCTCTCCATTCGGAGTTCAATCCGATAAACCTGCTGGTGTTTCCCCATTTGGTAGTGGGCAGTCCGCCACCAGTACCAGTGCTTTTGGACAAGCTAATTCATCGGCCTTCGGATCTGGATCGTTTTCAGCTTTTGGATCTTCAAACACTAATAACAATTCTAGTGCCTTTGGTGGGGGAGCATTTGGAAATACATCCAATGGAAGTGGAAGTGCGTTCACACCAAAACTAATACAAAGCTCTAAAGAAGATTCAAGAATAGACGAGAAAGATTTAATTGATGAGTTGAAGGCTCAATTCGAGTCTGATAAATTTACTATTGGTAAAGTACCAGAAGTACCGCCTCCATTAATCTATTGTTAAACTACAAAGGGGGAAAATTGCATTATAGTTATATATATATTCGTCATTAATTATATAAACATTTAGAAACATCAATTAACGTGATGGGTTCGTAATTCACGTTTTTTCTATAGTGGAAGAAACGTGGAAGCTTTATCTATATTAAGACAATTCTAATCCAGCTTCTCTCCTGTAATTTTGATATGCTGTGAATATTAAATTTTGATTTCGTACCGATAATCCAAAAGAATCTCTATACAAATGAACCATTTCTTCGATAACTTCATTTTTAGTCTTAATTCCATTACAAATTTTTGTTAATTCATTTTCCATATTTTTTCTTAAAAATGGTTTGGTAAGTGAATTGTTCAAATTTAAGTCTTCAAATCCATCAACTAATGACATTCCCAATATAGTTGGAACTAACAGCTGTTTTTTATTCTTGGTAGTCTTTGTAATGTATTCTCTTTTAATGATTTTTTCAATATGTTCTGCAATAGTTGCATCTGTTCCAATCCCATTAGCGTCCATTAAGGCAATTAACTCTGGTTCTGTCATTAGAGAAGGAGCTGAAGTTTTACCAGATTTCATTTCAGCTGAATGAAGTTTTATTCTTTCATTAATTGTGAAATGTGGTAATTCAGTTGATGATGATTCCCATTTTTGATAAGGGAAAACGTCTAGGAAATTTTTCTCAATAACCATTAAGCCCGATGTTGTAAAAAGCTCATTTTCCCATTGTAATTCTATGGAGGTTAATTGACCTTTGGCATCATTCGAGCAACAAGCTAAAAAATATCGTACTATGAATTCGTAAACTTTTTTATCATTTGCCTTTTGAAGTTGATTACCATTTGTATATAATACTGGATGAATAGGAGGATGTGCTTTATCATCATGTTTACCACTTCTTGGTTTTGAAAATTTATTGTCATCGATTAAACCTGATGCATATTGACCCCATTTTGGATCATCTTTTTGCTTTGATACGAGATCTAATAGATCCATTTGACTTGGGAATGAATCAGTTTCAGTTCTTGGGTAAGATATGAAACCACCTTGATATAACCTTTCAGCAGATTCTAAAGACTCCTTGGCACTAAGTTTGAAATATAACGAGCAAGATTTTTGTAGTTGAACTGTTGTTAATGGTAATGGTTTATACTTTGAAGTTGGTGAAGATTTGATTGAAGTTATTGTACCAAATTCTGATTTCATACAATTTTTATAAATTATTATAGTTGACATTCTATCGAATAATTTCCCCTTTTTCCAATTGAACTTTAGAGGTTTAATTATATCACTATTGTTGTCAACTTTCTTGATACTTATATCCAAATACCAAAAATCTTCTGGTTTAAAATTTTTAAACCGTTTATATCTATCTACAACAAAACCTAATGTTGGGAATTGACAAGGCCCATATGATATTATATCCATAATTCCTTTATCTCTATATCTTTTAAAGATATCACATAGTAGCCTTGTGAAGGCAGCCCCTGTCCTTAGATCTAGCTCAGTTCTTGTTCGCACTGCATCTATAGCATGTTTATCTAATTTAATTGGATTTTTAGCAGCTCTTATAATATGATTTTTCTCTAGATGAGAGAACTGAGCTCTCCAAGTATTATTCAAATCTAATCTTTGATTATTCTTTTTAGCAACTTCCAAGATTTCAAAACCAATATATTCACCTTCACGATCACAATCAGTCCAAATCATCAATTTATCACAATTTCTACCTAGAGTTTCAATATTTTTAGCAATCTTTAATTGATCATTATTAAATCTATCCAATATTGGAGCATCAAATACTTTACCATGAGAGCATCTACCCCAAGCAAAATTTTCAGGGAAATCAATCCCTCTTAAATGTCCGGCAACACTTGTCATAACAACGTCACATCTACCTAATTGAGGAAATTCATATGTGAACTCATAGTTTTTAACATATTTATAAGTTGAATCACTTGTTCTAACTCTACCACCACCTAAAATATTACTGACTGCTTTACCGATTGAATTCTTCTCAGCAACACAAAGAACTTTCATACTACTCTTTCCACTGACATACAGAAAATCTTAGCCCTTTGAAATCTCCTTCAACACTCACAAAAACACCGATTAAAATTGCAATTCATTGATGTAAACATATATTTACAAAACGCGCCAATTTCGCGTAGTTCTTAAATCATCATCGTACGCCGCCGCCGGTCGCTAGCCAAAAAAAAAAGCCCATCTTTGGGACTTGAGATCAAAAACTGGCAAAAAACAGACGGGAAAAAAAGATAAAAACAAAAAAAAAAAGCTTTTAAAAAAGATCTCAAAAAAACAACGATATAAACTTTTAAAATTAGATTAATTGTTCTTATAAAATCTTTCTCCTAAATTATTCCTGTCCTTGTGCTTTTAAAAGTCACTCAACAATGCTTTTACTGTAAAGAAAAGTTAAAGGGAAACAAAATATATACAAAAAAGGGTTGGTATTCAGAAGATCAAAGGAATAGAGTATTTTTTTATACCATTTCCATAAAATTACAACCAATTAACTATGTCAGAGGAGACAACACTTACCGCCATAAGTGAATCCAAAAGGCAATTGAATGAATCACTTGAGCAGTCGCCCGCTGATCATATTCTGGTATCAGGAATTCTCAATTTTGTAAGATCCAGATTTTTATCACTAATACTTAAGGATATTACTGAATCATTGGTTAGATTTAAAAAAGCCAACGATACAACATCGGATTCAAATGATGCTGATTTTAATAACAATTTGAACAATGTTGTCATTAATGAAAATTTAACTGCAGAGCACTTGATTGATCAAATATGGAATGAATTTTATCATCCTGTCTTTAAGTTTTATCAAACTCAACATCAACTGATTCACAATGTTAGAAAGAATAACAATGTTGAATTGAGAAAGTTGAATGTTTCATTTAAAAAAATTGTTAAACAGTCAAGAGACTTCTATTATGATTTATTAAAGCACATCTTAACCAATTATAAGCTAGACTTCATTATACCTCCATTTTATTATAAACTGTTGAATCTGGACATAAACGATAATTCAAATGTTACCACTACCGCCGGAACCATATCATTAAACAAATCTGATAACGTTTCCACTATTAAATTGATGTATCTGGTACATCGTTCGTTGCTTTTAATTGGGGTAAGCTCGCGTTATAGAAGTTCGATCTCTCAAAATTTATCCCAGTCGAAGCGTGAAAACTATTCAAGAGCATTGGAGATGTGTGAAAGTGCTGAAATGCTATTACCAGCATTTGGAGAAGCAAGAAATCATTTAGGTATGATATATGATTCTCAAGATGATAAACTTTCTGCTCTTTATGAATTTCTTAGATCAGCCTTTTCTAGAATCCCATCGAAATTAGGTTCAACAAACTATAACACTTTACTAAATTCACCAACCAATATCATAGACAACCTTAATCGTCAAAGGTTGGATAATAACATCACTTTTGAAAATGCTTATAAACATCTAAGCGTTTACTTCATATCTCTTTATGGTTATTACAGTGTTCCTAATAAATGGAGAAGATCAAATGGTGTATTAATTAATGGAACGAAGGTTGAACTTATAGAACAAGATTTTTTCAAAGCTATTCACACAATTGTGATCAAAGGTAATCACCAATTTGTTTTTGAAAAAATTCTAATCCTACTCATTGGTGGTATCAAAATATCTTCAGATAATCAGAAATCCTCTACAAGTATTAGCGCAGATTTATCAACTTTTTTAAAATTTACTTTTAAGATAATCATATTTTTAGAAATTACATTCATAGAACTATTTGAATCCAAAGATGTTGATAAAACAAATTCTTATAAGTTATTACCTTTTTTCAGAATTGTTTATTCTTGGATTAAAGTTGATAAATTAGCTTTACAATATTCTCAAAGAAATTTGGAATTTCAAAAAACATCTGCATTTCTTTTCAATTCCATATACAAATCAATCCCTGATAATTCAATTGATAAAAGACCGACGAGAGATCAGTATTTTTATGAAGATGTTGAAATCAAGGAGTTTACTCCTTTGGATAGATTATTAAAAGATTTTAACGATTCTCAAGTATTCGATACTGAGGATTCTCATATCAGATTGATTGGTAATTTTGAAAAACATGATTTTGAAGAGGAATCGAGATTAAGGCTATTGGCTATTGGGAGTTTAGTTAAGAAGATTTTGAAATCAAATCTTGTTGGAATCTATCTTGATGATAGTACAAAGCTTTTCAATATCGAAAATGCTAAACCTATCACTAAGAAGAAGAAAGAACATGTCATTGACGAACAGCCTGCTGTTGAAATTAAAAAAAATTCTAAAGCCTTAGAATCAAATTCAAGCTCAAATACTATTCAAAGTCTGAAATCTAAAGCAAAACTAGAATCTAAACTGAAATCAAATTTGAGATCAAAGAATAAAATGTTACAAAGTTCATCTCTGAAAGGCTCTTCTCAAACATCGATATCAGAATCAGATCAATCATCTGATCTAATAGAAGTCTCTCAAGAGACATACAGGAGAGGTCTACAGGACTTGACCTTAAAAGATCGTACCAATGCCACAGCGCCTGCATTGAAACAACCTGATCATCCACCTCCTGCATTTTTCAACTCTGACTACTTGAATCCTAAACCACGTCCTGAACAGTCAGTACCATCAACTGCTGTCAAAATTGATAGCTACCAAGATATGGTTGATTCTCTAGTTAGCGATGCTCTACCTATTGTCGAAAACGCTAAAGAAACCTCCAACATCAACAATTGGGGTAAATCAGTGCAGGTCAATACTCCGCCAAATGATATAAGTCAAGGTGTAAAACCAACTTTTGTTATTAATTCTAGTCCATTAATCCAACAGAGTGGACCTTCTTTCGCTCCATTTCAAGGTTACTATCCTCCTGATCAACAACAAGTACAACCAGGCCAGGTACAAAATTCTACCATTTCTCAACATTCAGGACCTCAACCTTTTCAAAACAATAACGTGGCATATCCACAATATGGGCAGCACTTTCCGGCTCATCAATTACACCAATATCAACAATTTCAGCAAGTCCCACAGTATAATCAGTTTAACTCACCTTATCCAAATTATTCTAATCCTAATCAATCCAATTATCAAACCCCTGTGACACAAGTTCCAGGAACTCCATCCTTTATACCACAAGAGAATCAATCTCAACCACAGCAGCAAGTGCATCTTCAAGCTCAACCTCAGTTCCCACCTCAGTTTAGCTCACCCCATGGTCAATATGGAAATTTTGAAGGGTTTCAGTAGACACCTTGAAGAGATTTAGTATAGCAAATGCCATCTTTCATTTTAGCTACTCTAATATTATGGAAATGAAACTTGTATTTATGTTAGCAATGTATCTTCTTTAGTGGTTTATTATATTCTATCAATTCATTCGGAAATGTACATATGTATCTTTCTTGGTCAATTTTTGCTCAATTCATTATCATTGATTGACTACATTTGTATCATCAGAATCCTTCGAAGGAGCTAAGGAAGGTTTACCCTTCATAGATCTTCGAACATTTTTAAATCCAATTCGCTTCCTTAACGAAGTATGTTCTTTAATTTCATCCAATCTTTTTCTCTGTAAGTGCATGTCTGCAACGAATTCAGGTTTCTCTTCAGAATAACCATCACACTTCAAATCCAAATTGATACACTCTATACAAGATGGTCTATCTTCTGAACATTTCTTCTTTCTAATCCTATTTGAAATAAACTGCCTGTTAGAAATATGATCTAGACACTGATAAATGAATGGAAGAAAAAAAATCGTGGTCTGTTAGTAGTACTTACCTGCAGGTCCAACATCCATGTCTTGATCTAGCCACAACAAACTTTCTTCTTCTTGAATAGGCTGATTCTGATTTTGTACTTAAACTCTTTCTTGGCAGTTTTGGCCTAGAAGGTAGAAGCGATGACAGTGCGAGTGGTTCTGATAGATCTCTTTGAATTTCTGAAGATACTTCTTCACTAGTGTTACGAATTTCATTAACCAATTCTGGATCATAAGCATTTTCTTTTCCAAACTTAATCAGGTTTCGAAACATTCGTCTTTGAGATCTTGCAGTATCCTCTTGAGAAGCACTCTTGCTGCACGAATTTGAAATCATAGAGTTCTCATTATAGTTGACAGTGCTCCTCTCCCTTAAACTAAACCGCAAATCGCTATTTCTTGGTCTAGGTTGAAGTCTACATGGTGACCCAAGATTAGTCGTAGGGTCGGGTTCAAGTTCCATGATTCGATTCTCTGTAGGAATAACTGATTGTGAGTTATCATTTTCACGACTAGCCGGTTCAAATATCACCTGTGGAGTCGACTCCTTATGTAATTTAACCAAGTTCGAAATTCTGGGTTTGGATTTTATACTTCTCGGTTTTGTAATTGATTCTCTTTTATTCCTTTTAGATTGATTTTGCTTTTTCAGTTTTGGCAATCTTGTTTTTCTATAGCTTTGATCTTCCTGCGATTGATGTTTATTAATTTGGCATCTCTGCGTTGTTATGCTTGGGGTGGAATAGTTAATTTCAAGATCATCCATAGTTCCGTCACTCGAAATATCTTCATTTTCGTCAACACACTCATCAGAATTCTCACCTTTCAAATCCTCATCCTCTAGAGCAAACAATTCGTTCAACGATTTAGGCTCTGGGAACTTCATTGTAAACTTTGCCATAGGCGAACTTGAAAATGCATGTAAAGGATCCGTAGTAGCAGAGATTGTAGATTGATCATGATTTGCGCGATCTAGTATACCATCTGATATGTTGAGATTGTCATTCAACACCTCAGTTCGATCAAATTCAAGTGGATGTTTCTTTATAGACTTTTCGTATTCAGTAATGGGACGTGAGGAAAAGGAACCTTCCATGTGATCATTATTTCGTTTTAATGATAAATCTGGAATATCCACAGAGGTTGAAGGCTCATCGAAAGATGTCAAATATGGTAGGGTAGTATTCTCGCGTCCAGTTACCGCAATCTTTATATGTGTATAGTTATCACTATTATTAAAAAGACTTCCACTATGTAACTTATTACTAGAATTTTGTGGTGAACTCAAGCCCAACAGCGATCTATTCAGTTCATTTGAGTTCCTAGTATCTCTCAACAGCTCATCAAAGCGTATGTTCAGCCTTTCATCAAAAGGTAGAGTAGAAGTGTAGTCCAAGGACAGAGATTTCTCCTTGGATTCATAAAATGGAGATTGTTCAAGAAGTTCCAAACCGGATTTCAAGTCTCTCTTTGGGGAATTCAAAGGTGTGTTTGAAGGAGCATCAATGACATACTTCTTGTCGCTAAGTAATTCCAGCTTCGTAAGTGTTTCATCTTGAGATAGATGATGATTTCCTTTTTGAGATACATATTGATTGCTCTTTTTCATTTGCATGACAACATGCTTCAACCTTTCAACTTCAGCTTGAAGCCTTTGTATGTGGATATTTTGAGGTGACATCGAAAGAGGATGTTCTGTTACCATTGAGTTTGGTCTTTGTTTTATTCGATCCTGACCAATGGTACGTAATTGAACTCTACTGAATGCTTTACCTGGAGAACTAGGAACATTAAATGGATCATTACCAGCGTTATAGTTGTTACCAAGTTCACTAGAAGAGCTGTGAAACACATTATTCACCAATAAGTTATTCAAAATCGGATCAGTCATGATTTATTGGGTCAATTGGACAACATATACTTCTTTTTGGAATATAATAATTAAAGCGTAAATCGTCAATATCCAATTAGGGCAACGACAGCAATTCTAAAAATTTAAGAGCCACCAAATAGAACTTATTAGACTATAATTTTAACCTTAATCAACGAAGTTTAAAATGTTTTGATCTAACCGCTGTGTAACAAATTTTATTAAATTAACCCAATTTACAATTAATTTGTTAGCCGCTTTTGTCAATTAATTGATAATAGCGTTTTGTTGTTACATCAATTGAAGAATAAGTGAAAGGCAAATCATCTCTCGCGTAACTTTTCATATATTTTTTTCCTGCCCTCTTTTTCCCTTGATTAGTTATCTCCCTGTTTTTGCAGAAATGTGTCAATTGCATTAAAAGAATAGCTTTTAGTTTTGATGTAATTTTGTATTTTCCACATTTGATCAAAATCAAAAAAACATGGTTGTTATAGAAACTCAAAAAACCTTAGAGAAGAGAATGGTGTTTGGGTGTATACTTTAAAAATCTTATAGTAGTTCACCGAGAGACCGATTTAACTTATCAATTTGATGATGAGGGAAGGTATGAGGTAATCACCTGGTTTCTAAATTACAGTCACTCTCAATTATTGTCAACACCATCACTATGTCTTTAAAAGATGAATATGAAGATTTAGATAGCAGGTTTCCCACATACAATGAGAAATTTGATATTCCAACGTATAAATCCCTCGGTCTTTCAAGATCTGATGACTCTTCTGTTAAACAACCCGATGATCCAGTGATATATTTCTGTGGTAATAGTCTTGGTTTGATGCCTTCTCAAACACGTCAATATATTAATGATGAGTTAGATGCTTGGGCTGCCAGAGGTGTTGAATCTCATTTTAGACATCATGGAGCTCCTGCAAAGACACCATGGATGGATGTTGATTTACCTCTATTACCCTTACTATCTCCTATTGTTGGATCTCTAGAGACTGAAATTGCAATTATGGGATCATTAACTGCTAACTTAAATGCCTTATTGATTGCATTTTATGCTCCAAGGGGTAAAAGAACGAAAATATTGTTTGAAAAGCAATCTTTCCCATCTGATTTTTATTCAATTTATAATCAAATTAAATTGAAGAAAGATTCTAATCTTCTTGAAGGTGAAGTGGAGGATCATTTTATTCAACTGTCACCAAGAGAAAATGAGTACTATTTGAGAACGGAAGATATCTTACAAGCGATTAGTGATCATAAAGATGAATTAGCTATTGTTCTCCTACCTGGTATTCAATATTATACCGGGCAACTTTTTGATATCAAAACCATCACTGAGTATACCAAGCAGCATGGAATACTATCCGGTTGGGATCTTGCTCATGCCGTTGGTAATGTTCCTCTTGAACTGCATGACTGGGGTGTTGATTTTGCCACTTGGTGTTCATACAAATATTTGAACTCAGGGCCTGGAGCTATTTCGGGTATATTTATTCATGAATCTCATCATGATTTAGAGATTGATGATTTCACGCCAAGATTAGCAGGTTGGTGGGGAAATAGTGCTTCTAAAAGATTTCAGATGTTGGAGAAGTTTGAACCCATCAAAGGTGCTTTGGGTTTTAGACAATCTAATCCAAGCGTTATTGATGTTGTTTCACTAAAAAGTTCTTTGGATATCTTTACCAAAGTTGGTGGTATTAGTAGACTAAGAGAGAAAAGTTTGAAACTGACCAACTACTTGGAAAAATTATTGAAAGAATCAAAGTACTACATCACACCTTTGGAATCTTTTGAAAACAGCAATGCTCGAAATGGATTTACAATTCTAACTCCTGAAAACCCATTAGAAAGAGGTGCACAACTATCATTATTATTCTTCCCCCGTACTAGTGCCACAAATGATGGTATCATGGATCACATTTTTGAATACCTTCGTCAACAAGGTGTGATATGTGATGAAAGAAGACCTGATGTTATTAGACTTGCACCAATTCCATTATACAACACATTTAGAGAGGTTTTTGAAAGTGTCAAAACCTTAAATGACGCATTTGAAAGCGTTCAACACTAGACAATCAACGATCTTTTTTTTTTTTTTTCTTTTGCCTCATAAAACTTTTCTGTTCAATTACCACAATCTTAGATTAAGATCTCAAATTTCGATTTCACTGGATCGAAATCACAAAAACCACAATTTTAATACCTCACATTAACCCCAGTATAAATAAGGAGACTTTATCGTTTCTCTTCATATCTTCTTTAGATAACTCTACTTCAAATACATAGATGACATATTATATTTTACTCTTTGTTAAATACCCTTTACCAGAGAGCCCACTCATTCGAAAAAAGTCTACATTGTTTTCTAATTAAGCATTCCCGTCTAATGTCAAGTTCAATAATACCATCTGTTGGCTCTCCAACAATTCTAACCTCCCCAACATCGATGGCTTCACCAAATCTTACTGTGACTTCTGCCCTATATTATGAAACTACTTCACACTCATCGATATTTGAAAAATTATACGATGGTAGTTATAAGGATTCTATCTCCATTGCATGTCCTACAACTCCACTAAGTCCAGTATATAGTACAGTGACTCCTGACGGGCATTATCTAAAGAGAGATTATGACATATCTCCAAAACATATTAAAACAAACATTCAACTAATTAATGAATTTGAAACTAGAAAAGATAGAGAAGCTGTATTTAATCGAAAGAATTTGGATACTGCTTATAGAAAATCTATTAAGGAGTACAACACATTATATCTATTATCTAAACAACAAGAACTTTTACAATCAAATGGGAGTAATTTCACAAGCAATGAACGACTAAAGAAGAGTAAACTAAATGGAGAGTATGTCTATATGAAATTACAAATGATTCAGATTGATATCGCAAAGATTGAAATAGTTTATAAATTATATGATCAAAATTATACAAAATTGATTGAATGTTTAAAAGATTATGAATGCCCATATAACACCAAGACAGAACTTAAGCAATTGGAACAAGAATTATATTCACGTTTTGAAACATTTTATGATTTATTACTACAGGTTGAATATTTGGACAAGGAGAAGAATAAACTTTCAAATGTCTTACAGAATAAGAAGGAGGTTTTAAGAGAACATGATGGTTTTTTCAAATATTACTTTTGGGATGTGTTAGTTAAAGGGGCTTAACACTTTAATTGATTTCAGCTACATATCTTAGCTTTTTTCATCTTTTTCTTCTTAGGATATATGTTGACATTAATAAGCACTTGGTTATATATATATATATATAAATATTAATTAGCTGTTTCCAAAAGTAACGTAAAAGTCTGATCGACCAATACGGCAAGCAAATAAGTGTCGATTAGGGAATTATTTAAAATTTGATTCTGATAAATGTATATAAAAATTCAGAAATATGCAAAGTTTGTACGTAAAGAACATATAATGGAAAAATGGAATGCGACAAAAAAGATTAGAGCATTAGATGAAGTGCCGCATTCAGTAGAGCATAGTGATTGAATTATCCCAAGTGCTTATAAGACCAAGTTATCAGTTCGTCATGGTCTGAGGGGTATTAAGGGAGTATTTGGTTGAACATATAGTGAGCATGGTTGTGGAATGGAAATGCGTTTGAAATTGTGTGAGTTTGAGTGCAAAAGGAGAAAAAGTTATTGATCATATTGATGAACGTCTATCTATAAGGATCAAAGAATTTTTGAATTTTCTTATTCTTTTGAAAGACTCTCATACCCATTGTTGAACCTTTTTTGAAATCACCAGCAACTCTAGCCTTGATGAAATCTCTTTCAGATTTACGCACTAGAGGATATGCAATTGAAAATCCAATGAATGCATAGACAACACCACCAATCAAATCAATTCTGAAATGATGATCTAGATAAATAGTAGCCCACCATTGGGTGACAACAAATCCAATAGCTGCACTTTTCAATACATTAGAACGAGCATAGTATAAGATGAAAAGACAAACTTGGAAAGCCATAGCTGAATGTAAAGAAGGAAAAGCGCCAAATACAATTGGAGATTTGTGGAAACCTTTTGAATGCAAATGAGTTCCTAATGCAGTATCAACTCTTGTTAAACCAGCAGCATAACCTGGCATATCATAATCGGCTGGGGCATCGGCTCCATATAGATGAATAAACCAAGGTGGAGCATTTGGGAATGATAAATGTGTGAGAACACCGAGGATGTTTTGAGATCCAAGTGCTATAGAAAAACATCTTAGAGCACCTTGTTGATGGAAAACGTATAACCAAACAGCTGTTAAGATTGGGAAAGTTATATGACCCAAGACGTAAAAAAACCAAGCTGTTAAATCCTTTGGTGTTGATAAATTCTGTGCAAAGATTTGATCAATGTTTAAAACAGGCCATATTAAAAAGAAAAAAACAGGCACTAGGTATAGTTGCTTTTTATATGTAATTTTTTTAAGATTTATAGGTATTATTGGTTGAGATAGATTTGTTTGTGAAGAATCTGGTGATAATAAAGGAGAGGGAAGTGAAGTTTCAGTATCTGAAGAATCATTGAAATTTAAAAAGGAGTCATCTTCTTGAACTTCACCTTTATTATAATCATCCTCATCATCATTTTCTAATAAATCCTCCAATTCAATACCTCTATTCTCAATATCACTTGAAATTAATTCATCTATTGGGTTGTTATATTTGAATGAAAACTTTGGTACCAATACTTTTAACCATAATGCGGTAAATGCACCAGTTATTAGTAGCCACCAAATGAACCATTTTTTATCAAAGACCAAAAGATCTGTATCATAAGCTAATCTAACATGGATCTTGGGTCTAATATCATTTGGTATAAGACCTGCATTCTTGAATATCGATAACCATATAGACACTGGTAAGAAATTTATAAAGAAGTTCAAGGGTAGTGTGATGATTGATCTTTCATTCAAACCTGATTTAATGATTTGTATTATGAACCTTGTAACAAAGAGTCCTACAGACTCTAATACTTTGAAAACCATCATCATATCAAAGCTTCTTCATATATATGGTTCTAAATGCAATGTCTAAAAGACAATCTGAGGTTGAGGGAAGTGCGACTTGGTGCTGTTTAAAGAGAGGTATGTTTTAATAAACAAGCCAAAAAAAAAAAATAAAAAAAATAAAATACAGAACCTGAATGAAAATAGAATGAAATTTTCAAAGCCAGGCAGGGCAGGAAAAAAATAAAGGTAGTGCGATGTATATATGCAAATCTCACAAGACTTTAAAAGCGTTCTGATCCTAGAATAGAATATTGCTGTCCTGATATGTTGAATGATTGGGAAAAGATGGTTGAAAGTGGAATGGAAGAGAAAGAGAGTTTTGAGAAAATTTTGATTTGGTTAGCTCGAGATACGAATAGAGAAATATAAAAAGGTTAGGACATTGAAAACCTAGCCTTGTTCAGCTACAAAAAAAAAACATTTGACCTTGAAATAAGGATCGTAAGACTAGAAATTATTTTATAAGCCTCGGGCCTAAATTTTTTACCGGGAAGCGAGCTGTGCGTGTCTCGCACAGAGGGCTCCAAAAAGGGTCTCGGAACAATATAGAATAGTTGTTATTCTTCTCAGCAAGGCAAACGCATCTTGCAATAGATTTATAAAAAATACTCGGTAGAAAACAGAAATTTTTTAGTCACCCGTTTCTTTTTCTTGCTCTTCCCTTTGCCTGTTCCTGCAACTATTAGCAAAAATCTGTAAATACGGAAAAGGTAAAAAAGACCTGGAGAAAGAGAGTGAGTAGTAGAAAAAAATTTTGAGGACTAGGCTAAAGCATCATTATGACGTTTTACATCGCCGCGCTCTGTTGGAAATTTAACCAAAGCAAGGAAATTGCTACAAAGGCAAATAAAATGTAAACAAAAGATTATCTGTTAAGCAGTAATAAGATGATCTTTAGTATATTCATTTTTAACATCCTATTCAAGGTCACTTGGTTCTGAATTGCTCTCTGAAACATTCTCTACTGGTCAGTGAAGAATATTAAATAGCAAAACTCTCGTATCGTTTGACGCTTGACATACCAAAACTCAGGTAAAAAAAAAAATACTATAGTGACGTATTTTAATCTTGTTTTTTTTTTAAAAAATTCCGACAGTTAAAGTTCATCAGGAACATTCTTTATTTACAGTTATTGTGATTAAAATAAAAAACTAGTCCAAGATTGTGTGTGCTGCTGCGGTTAAGCCTTAACTCTATATGAGGTCGTTAAGGGTTACCCT
>JAJMFM010000087.1:0-40655 GCA_030574875.1 Taiozyma peoriensis
AGGAATCACTTCCTTTTATAGTAGATGGTTTCTTCGTAGAATAGTGTGGCTTGTTCTTGTAGGATCATCGAGATCTTCTGACTATGTAGTAGTCCGACATGACAAGGATTTAGGTGTGATGATCTTAGGAGATCTGGTGAAGATCTCTGATCTCATACTATCTAGTCATGGCAAGATATCAGTCCTCATACTATTACATATATATATATATATATGAAGAATCATATTATTCCTCGCTATTCAAATGGTGTTAGTTATTTCCCAGTAATTAGACTTTTATGTTATACTTACCAGTTTCTCGAAATAGTTGGTACTTGTGTTGTAATCGGATCTTTTTGAAATGAATTGTCTTAAGATATATGGTTTTACATTTGCCAATTGGCCTTCTTTGGTTAAAGAGTTTATTAACTCTGGTTGAACTGTGAATAGATTGGCAATCTCTCTTAATAGTTGGAACTTTTCAGATAATTCTGGCACTTTCCATTCTTCTATCGTTGTTTGATAACTTATTATATCCTTTGTTACGACAATTCCACCTGTGGAGTTAATTTGAAAATTTTTGTAATGTTCAAATAATTGGTTGAATACGAAATTACCTAGTTCTCGTAACAAACGTGTAAGATTCTCACCATTTAGATACTCAACTAGTTGGTCGTTAAATTCACTTAAGAAGTTACATAATGTCACACAAGCGGAAGTATCAGTCTCTGACAAATCACTAGCAAGGTAATCTTTCTTCTTTTGCTTGGATAAAGAGTTTATAACTTTGTCATTGGCTAATTTTAATGTATCATTACTGAGAACATTAATGGATAGTTCAACTCTAGCAACGTACCCATTTGTCAAGTTGATAATTCTTTGTCTTATTTGTGGTCTGTTGTTTGCCAGTGGAAGGATTATTGTTCTTATACATGTTGATACCAAGTACAATATCTCACTTGAGGTACTAACATTGGCAAGAAATTCCAAGTCAATAAATTCTGCTTTATAATCTTGACGGTGTAATTCATTATAGGCGATATCCAAACCTACATCAACGTAGGATTTACCAATTCCAATCAACAAAATTTCCAAAATTTCCAACCCAAATTTAGCACTCTTATTCGGAGTTAGTTCTATCACTCTTGAAAGAGATTCAACCGTTGATCTCAATAAGGATTCCGTATGACTCAAATTTAATTTTTGAATTAATTTTGGATCTTTTGCATTTGAAGATTCATGCAATGAGTTTAATGAGTTAGTTCGTTTAAATGAATTGCTTCTTTCCAAATGACTTCTCATAAAGGATTTGAATTGACCAACTTTATTTCTTTTGTTCAAATTATCGTACTCGTTCACTCCATCAGTTGCATTATTACCATTACTAGTAATATTAGTAATTCTAGCTGCAAGTTTATTCGTTATATTAGCTTCATTTTGTTCTTCATAATTTGATGTGACGGTATAAAAGATCGTTTCAAGAGTTTTCCTCTCCAATTCGAAATATTTTGAATCACTTAAATGTTGTGAAAACAAATCAGAGTAACTTTGATCCAAAGCAGAATTCAAATCATCTAACTTTGAATTTCCAGCTAATGAACTTTGGAAAAATGTTTTTAAAACTTTGGTAAAATTCCCCGTGGATAGATATAAAGAGTGTAATGTTCTTAAATATGCAAGAGTACTTGATGAATATGAATTTTTCAAAAATGCTTCAACTCTAATTTGTATTTGTTGAGCGAATATTCTTTGAACAAATAGTTCAAGAACGTTTACTGGATCTCTGAAAACTTCCAAGATCACAATTGTTTCATCTTTCAAAACTTTTTCAATCTCATCATAGAATTTAGAGTTTAAAGATTCTGGTAATCCTTGATGATTTGTTGGATCTGATAAACTATCCCAAATAGCTTCATTGTTTAAATCTTCTCCATCAAAATCAGAGAAATGAGCATTTAAAAAGAAGTTGTGTTGGTTGACAAAGTTTTTGATAACTGCAGTTCCTCCATTAAAATCACTTAAAATATCTGCTATATCTTTCATCTTGGCTAAATTATTTGACCTATACTCATGATCAAAATCTTCCAATAAGGAATTTTCCATAGATTCCGAGTATTTCTGTATAATATCATGACAGGCTTGAGAGTTTTCTAAATCATCTGATATTAACTTTTGTGATAATGAAAGCAATTGAGCCACTGTTGATGCACATTTTTTTTTATCTTTAATAGAACCATTAATCAAATATTCCAATTCTTGAGAACTACCCTCTTTATAGTAGTCAGTATATATCTCAATCAACGATATCGTTGCTAATGATCTTTCTTTAGCGTTTATAGTTCTCGTAAGATCTTCAGTTAGTGGTGAAATTGTTGAATTAACCTTAGATATTTGATCATCAAGACGTTTAAATTGTAAATTAACCGTTTCAGTCCTTGTACTAAGAGACAGAATGTTCCTACTATGGTCCAGTTCTAGTTTATTAACTTCTTTTTCCAAAGTGGATTGTTTCACAGCGGCATCCATACTCAACTGTTTTAATTCCCTAAGAGTGGACTCAAATGTTCTAATGAATGGTTTGGGATCAAGGTCTGTAAATCAGGTTAGTGTCAGTTTAAATCAAAAAAAAAAAAAAAAAAATAACGACAACACTACTCACGCTTCAAAGATTTCACATCTTTCCTTTTCTGAATGTGGTCTTTAGTCAATTCTTCAACAAATTCATAGACAGTTAAATCATCCTAAAGAAGGCATGGCATATATTAGTACTAGATCATTAATCACACACGACCAACATTAAAACTCACCAAAAAATTGTCCAGAGAAAGTAACTTGCGTACTCTCGGATCCAAATCGTATATGGAACTCATTGGATGTTTTAATATTACCCAAATCTGTTATTTTTTGTTAGCCGCTGCGTTAATTGTCTGATTGTTTACGTTTTGTACCTGTTCAAAATCACGAATCTTGAACTATGATTTTAGGCATGGATTTTTCCTCGCTTTTTTTTTAGTGATGAAATTATAATAGCGAGATAAGATTAGTAGTAGTTGAAAGGGCTGCGTAACACCCCCGGACTGATGACTCTATAACATATCACGTGATATTGATAGATTTATATGAGATTGTTGTTATCGTTGTTGTTCTAATGGTCAGTAGAGTGGGCCACATGCTTAAGGTGGTTATATAGAGTATGAACTTAACGGTTTAGTGTCGATTTAGGAGTTTTGTTTCATGTCAATTCACTTTTCACAAGTCCAAAATGCTAGTATTTTATAAATGCTTTTGCAGAGCGAAATGTGAATAAAAAAAAAAAGAAAGAATCTCTACATTTCAGCACCTTCTTTAGGAAGTGAAGGTTAACATACTCCCCACATTATCATTACTCGGTAATAATCACCATTGATGCCTGAACAAGCACAAGAACAATTAACAGATTCTCAAGAGAACATTCTATCACTTTTGAAAGACATTTCACAATTGGTAAAAAATATGTAGGTATATCAATAGATCTTTATGTCATTCAATACACACAATGCTAACTTTTCAATCTTAGAGATCAAAACCTGATCAATTCAGTGAATTCGATCGAGAAACAAATCTATGAAGGTGGAAACGATCTTTCATTGAACGAACAGACGAAAAACTCAATTGAAAGCCTTCAATCAATTTTAAAGCTCTTCAACAAACTCCAATCTTAGGTCCTTAATCTTTTTTTTGTGTTGCGCGTACTTAAAATTAGCGATACTTTGAAATAATAAAAATTTAGCTTTGGAAACGCGTCCAGTCCAGTCTTTTTTATTAGTCCAGGCTTTTTTATTAGTCCAGGCTTTTTTATTAGTACTAGATAAGAATATATCAACATTCTGCGATTGCTATCTAAAGATTAACGAGATGAGTAAAAGTGATAAAATACTGGAGAATTATCAAGATAAGCTGCTCAGAAAGCAACTAGGCGATAGTGATGAATCTGATAATGACGATGAGCTACTAGAGTTACTTGAAGATGAATTAGAATTTGATCAATACAGAGAACAAAGAATTCAAGAACTTTCAGATCAGTAAGTTATTTCCTATCATTTTACAAATCAAATAGCCACTAATAATCTAATCTAGATTCAAATCTTCCAAAAAGAACATTCAAGAAGGTTATGGTTCTGTTGAAACACTTCTAAGTGAAGAACAAGTCTTAGAAAGAACAACAAAAACCATATATACAGTACTACATTTTTTCCATCCAGATTTCCAAAAATGTAAGATAATGGACTCAAAATTAAACCTACTATCACAAAAGCATATTAATACTAAATTCATTAGAATTAGTGTGGATAATGCACCATTCTTGGTCACAAGACTTCAAATAAAAGTTTTACCAGTGGTACTATTATATATCAATGGTGTTGAATCTAATAGAATTATTGGATTTGATAAGTTGAGTTATAATGATTCTGGTGATTTTGAAATTGAATCATTGGAAAATTTTTTATTAAATAATGGTGAGTAAAAATTAGTAGAATGCAATTACCATAAGCCGTAATATGACTAACATTTTTAAAAACAAGGTGTCATTGAAAAGAAAGCAACCGGTTATCAACGTGTTTCAAAGTCCATTAGACAGGATAATGATGACTATGAGAGTGATTTGGATCTTTGAGAAGAACTAGCAGTATTCAACATGAAAAAAAAAAAAAGAAACACAAAAGGGGAACGCTTATTAACCACCACGACAGAGTAAAACAGCCATCAGTTTATATAGTGGGTCTATCCACGATCCATAACCTTTCTTTCTCATCAGGGCCTTTTGTTTTTCTAGTTGCTGTTGCTGTTGCTGTTTCCGTTGTTGTTGCTGTTGCCGCTGACCAAGTAGAGATTTATTGTCAAACCTCAACTCTCTATTCCTCAATACCAAATCCCCAAAGTTGAATCCTGTATTACCATCATCATCATCATCATCATAATCATAATCATTATAGTCATAATCATCGTCATCGTCAATCCTCTTTACTTCCCCTTCTCCTTCTGGTTTAATCTTCAGGTCAAGAGAGTTAACACCTTTTAAATACGGGTTATTGAGATGCCCTTGTTGGATATAGACCTGATTTAATTCAGTAATAGAACGTATGACTCTCACTTTATTTTTGCGAGGAGGTTGTAAATACGTCGTAGTGGTATTCTTTGGCTTTTGATTATACCCAGCTTGTTTACCTAAATCAAAGTTGTCACCATTGAGCTGTATGGTGGGACTCGTATCAAATGACGAGTTGTTTTGGGACATTTATCTGAAAAATTGAGCTCCTTTAACTATTCATGTGTAGTTAGATTATTAATACAAAAATGGTTATCTATACCCATTAATAATTAGGGTATCTATAATTCGCAATAAAAACAACTTTGCAAGAAAGAAAGGTTAAAAAAACTTAGATATTCCGAGACAAGATCCCCAATTATTATATTTAAAATATGTAAATAATTTAATTGTGTCAAATTCCGCAAATCTGAAAAAAAAATTGATAAATGCCAAAAGGGGAAATGAAACCAAAAGAGTAATATTAGTAATAATTTACGTAATAAAAGAAAAACTGCTGATGTAATCAAAGCAAATTTGGTGTTTGGATTTATATTCTTAACAAATGAGTGAGGAAAAAAAGAATCAGGACTGTGAAAAAAAAAAAAAGGCGAGGCAAAAGAACAAATTTTACTATGAAAGATTGAGTCTGCCCATACCGGGAAGTTGGAAAAAGCTTTTTTTTTTTTTTTTTTCTCCCCTATCGTTGATGATTTTGCCTTTTGCCTAAACTTTACAAATTTTCAAAAACTTTTCACCATTATCTTTTTATTTGTTACATTTTAATATTTTAACCTAACCTTTTAGATACTACTTAAAGTTCACCTTGAAAAGAAAGAAGCTTCTGCAGACGATTCAAGATGCAAATTTTCGTTAAAACTTTAACAGGTAAGACCATTACCTTAGAAGTTGAATCTTCTGATACTATTGACAATGTCAAATCTAAAATTCAAGACAAAGAAGGTATTCCACCTGATCAACAACGTTTAATCTTTGCTGGTAAACAATTAGAAGATGGTAGAACTTTATCTGATTACAACATCCAAAAGGAATCAACTCTGCATTTGGTTTTAAGATTAAGAGGTGGTGGTAAAAAAAGAAAGAAGAAGGTCTATACCACTCCAAAAAAAATTAAGCACAAGCACAAGAAAGTCAAGTTAGCTGTCTTAACTTACTACAAAGTTGACCAAGATGGTAACGTTGAACGTTTAAGAAGAGAATGTCCAGCTCCAACCTGTGGTGCTGGTGTTTTCATGGCTAAACATGAAGATCGTCAATACTGTGGTAAATGTCACTTGACCATTAAAGCTAAGAAATAAATCTGTTGAATTGTTAATTAGGATCATATTGTTAGTCTGTTTTGTATCAACCAATTAGCTTTGCGTTTTGGTACTCTGGGTTGAGGATTGATCCATGTTATTCTTTAGTCTTTAATAAAATATTTTCAAACTCTTGAACAATTTGTAAATTACTACATTCTGAGTCAATTTAAATTTCAAACATACTTGAAATTTTCTATTCACATATATCTACTATAGGTCTACAGTTAAATGTTTTTACTGTGCTATGTATTTTTTTTGTGATGCTAAATTTGAGAATTAATTGTTTCTATTTATTCTCGATGTGTTTTTGTTTGCTTGGGATTATTAAGTTGAATCTAAGTAGATCTAACATATCCTCAAGTCTTATGCTATTGTAGTTGATTTGTTCAATTCTCAGTTGGATCATTCATGGTCAACTTGCAAACAACTTTCTTCAACTCTCTATTCTCTTCCATTAATTTGATTCTTTTAACTTCAGAAGTTTTCAAAACATCCAAACTTTGATCCAATGCTTTACATCTTGCTGAATAAGCCCTTTTCAAACTCTCTAGTTGGTTGAGTAGTTTCTCGTTTTGTTCAACCAACTCCAAAGTGTTCTCGTCACTTGCTGTTAATGTATACTGTTGATTGGTTATTTGATTGAAAATAGAATCGGCACTATCGTTTGGTGAATTGATTCTTGAATCATCAGATGACAGTAGTGATTCAGGCGACAATGGTCTCTTTAAACCACTAACGATTGCATCGCTGTTAAGCTCCATTTTCACTGATGATGGTTCATTTATGTTCTTATGGGATGGTTGGATAGATGTTGGTGTATTATTGATCTGATTGTTGTTGTTGTTGCTGCTGCTGCTGCTGCTGCTGTTGTTGTAATTGACGGTTTGTGTTCGGTCATCGTTATTCAGTACAAAGATTTGGTTCTCATCTATTTCTGCTAAGGCATTCGACAAGACTTGGTTGATCTCATCTTGTAATGTTATATCTGGAAAATTGAAAGCTGGAATGGCATTTTTCGGTTCATCGAATAAACTATCTAAATCAATCTCAGTTGAGGTCTGGTTTGAAGTCATATTTAAATTTGTGGCTTGGGTTGTGAAAATATCAATCAATGTCTAGATCTATATTATAACTAAATTATATCAAACTATTCTTTGATGTGTCGTATATGATGTGATATTAGTTGATATGGTTATTATTTGTAAATGGTTTGATATGAAGTAATGCGATGTGTTGGACAATGGTATTATTAATAGATTGTAAAGTACATGAAACTCAAATACTTGGTAGAGAATATAAACAAGAATAAAGAAGCAATAGATAGGCAGTTTAGTACTAGGAATGCAGATGATAAATGATGATTTTGAACAAGGAAGAGCACTAATGAAAGGTTCTTTCGATTGATGACAGATGATGCAATGGGACAAGGGTGGAAAGTTTAAGATGTTCTATCAAGAATGAAGATTATACTCTCTATTCATTACTATAACTTTGAGAGAAGAAAAAATTTACTATATGAAAAATCAATAAGACCCGGCAAAAAAAAAAAAATTCTCGCGATGCGATGAGTAGGTTAGGAAGCCCTTGAATCAACTAGTAAAAGAATTTGATAACCAAAGAGCACAAGATGATGATGGAATAAAAACTATAATTGTTCTTAACATAGGTCAATAAACCAAAAAGAATACGTATTATCAAAAGGAAATTCCGTAGATGATGAAACAACAGTTATAATAGAGACTTTACCTCGTCTTCTTCCGGCAAAAATTAGCTGAAACACTATTATCTTCTCTACAGCTTAAATTATTAGACACTCGATGCCTCTTGGCTGCAAAAGTGAGAACCCAAACAATTCTGGTTGTAATTTAGATTATGCACCATATAACACCATATAACAACATCACGTTTGATATCTAGATAATTGTGATGTGCTTCCTTTAATACACATTGCTTTCCTTTGCTAAGAATTTCCTCCCAGACATGTTTAGAAAACAGCGAGTACATCCTCTTTAATGTTGCACATGTGTTGTAGTCTGTAAATTTACACACAGAAGTATTAATAATAGTATAGTATGAATTGTCGAAAAGTCTATATCAGAATATTTATATAATCAAAATATATAGGATTTTTAGCACCTAATGACAACCAAAAGTGCCAGAAAAATTAGCCTAATCTCCATTCTAAGTGTTTAACTCTCCCAGTTCTCCTGTGGTGCACACGACAAGGTGTATGCGAATAGTACAAGTGACTTTGAGTCAATGTATAACTGTGGGCCCTCGTAACCATTAAGAACTCAACTCCCTCTTTGCTAATGTTAGTGGCCAGACAATTACATCTTCATCAGGTGCAGTCTCGTCAAGAACATTTCTTACCAGATCAATGTTTCTAGCCCTACATTACAGTGTTGACCGAAGCTTTAGGCTTTGCATACTGTTAGCCATCTCAGCAAATCTCAACGCTACTACTGTCGATACTTTTGTGTCAAACAAACAAACACAGCATATTCCTGTAAAATGAGTATTCACTAAAATTCTCCAAATCCTTTATTTCTTTGTTCGACAGGGGTTAATTTAAGTCATTTCCATATATCAGACTATAATTATAGGTTACTGTTTAACAGGTATCTGTCGTAAATTTGGCAAGTTACCTTACAGTCCGTGTAGCTCCGAGAATTTTTATTGTCTACTTACGCAAGAATTTTTTTTTTCGTTCTTCGAAATCTGTATATAAAAAATAAATTTTTAAAGAAGCTCTTATGGCCAAGTTGGTAAGGCGCTACACTAGTAATGTAGCGATCCTCAGTTCGACTCTGAGTGAGAGCATCTTTTTTTTTGCCGTTTTACTGTTTTTAATATGTAACGTTTTCAAGGTGCATAAGGCTCTAGGCATAGCACGATATGTGTTAGATACAGAAGATGCATTCCTTTGTTTGGATGTATACAGTACGTATCTTAATGCTCATCCAATGATTGTCAGCCGCATTGCTGTGGTTTTAATTGCTCTTGAATGAACCAAGCCTTGTGATGAGGAATTTTACAATCAGGGCGACAACGGGAAGGGTAGCCTTATTGAGCCCCTTTAAAGGACCTTACTCAATTCTTGTGAAATGCCTAGATTACATATAAGCATGCTCGCTGCATAACACGGCTAAAGGTGATAGATATTATATTCTCTTTATTGTGAGGTGTTAGCGAGTATTTGCCTCATAAGGCATCGATCGGTAAGCCCTACTAAATTTGATCTTGAAAGATGCTGGCAGCTAATTAGCAGTGACTATCCTTGTCCTAATAACGCACAGATTCCAGAGTCCTGTGAATCAGTTAGGTAAATATGTAGTTATTAACTGGTCCCAGGCTCTCAAAACTTGGCGATTTGATAGCCCAAGGTTGTTTGACAAGCGGAGATTGAGGCAAGAAACACATATCTATTATTAATGGATACATCTCATGCCGTATAAATATTCCGCTCAAAAGTCACAAATCGTGCAATTGACTTTCCACCAGCACATCTACTTTACTGTATTTTATAGGGCGCTCTAATTTTATAGAAATTTATCGACACCACTGCATATATTTCATAATATGACGATCCGCTGCTTGCATTGCAATCTTGCCTAAGATCGGTGGGCGAGAACTAGCTTCAGATTTTTCTTTGTAACATTTAGCTCAAGGTGCAGAAAAGTTCAGTAACCAGATGAAGACAATTTCAGATGTTCATGAAAAGCTCTCAGTAGAAAGTGCTATATTACGTATGTTCAGTGAAAGACAATATATAGAGTTTACCAATGTCGTATAACTTAGACAGTATTTGTATGCGAAATCTCTATTAGGATAACTTAGCATTTACTTGACTGCTAACTCCAGTAAGTCAGTTAAATATATCACGTTGTACTTTCGAATCTTAATTTCCTATGCCAGGGGAATGTTGTCACTTTCTTGTCACTGAAAAAAGGAAATCTACACAGCAATATTAGCATATTTTAGCGATAATTGATTCCAAGATGATTCTATATCATGCCAAATGTACAGTGACTAGTGAGTTCAAATCTAGATATGCTGTCAATTTCGGTGTTCTTTAAAGCTCTTATACGTAATTGAAAATTGTCCCATATCGAAATATGTCACATACTATCATACGGAAATACGAGGAATAAGATTTTGTCTGGATATCACCATAATGTGCCAATAATGCTATAAATATGCTTGTGTAATTGATGAAAAGAGTTGAGTTATGATTTCTAAAAGGGTTTTGTGAGTAATAAACTTGTTGTGCGATTAGGTATTAATCTCTAGAAGATTTTGTCCGAAAAACTCAAAATCGCTCCCGTAGGTTATGTGATTAGCTTTTTCCTCCAAGTGCACTGTTATACACGAGTTTGTACTATTGTCGATAAGATTAAGGGTCTAAGATGTTATAGTCCCTTTCGGGTATATAGATTAAAACTTCCTTTGGAAAAGTTTATAAAATCAAAGCTGCATATACTTTTGCCCGGCTCAAACTAAATAAGTCAAGATCAGAAGTGTCTAACCAAAAATAGAGTTTTAACGCACATGAAGAAAAATTTGTATTGCCTTCGGGTTAAATGGCTCTGTGAGAGAGAATAAAGATCAATCTAATTAGCACAAAGACAGCGATACCATATGATTGGAACTCAGTTCAATTGCAATACCCGTTTATTGTAAAACACTGTACCAATTCTATCCGTCATTTCTGCATTCAAACGTTAGTAAATAGAGAGGGTTTTCCTAGATTTTTGGATGCATGAAAACATGGAAGCATGGAAATCATGTCGAACGCCCGGCCAAGCCAAAAAAATGTCTTCCAGAAGAAATTGCGCCTTTCACTAAGTGTAGCTTTATGCTACAAAATCAAACTCTGATTGTTCTCTGCATATAAACTCTTCGGGATTTGCGTAACCTGGATTATTTGTCCCGATTCTTTTTTTTTTTTTAGCAAACTGTCAGCTACAAATTGTTAAATGTCCATGAAAAATTCTCTTTTATGGTTGATCATGTAGGGCAGGATATTTGTGAAGTAAATTGAACCATAGTTATGACATAGTTCTCCTTCTAACGGGGAACGAGAAATTAAAGCAATATGCAATGTAAAATGTAGAGTTTAAATGCAACTGGTTAAATTTTATCGTCAAAGAAGAAAGAGAACATCGATTATTAGGAAATCTCTAGATCTTCCATTAAACTGGCATTAGCGAAAGCTGCCACATATTTTGTAGCTTACTTTATACGGAAGTGTCAGTAGGAACTTTAAGTCGCCCAAAAGGGTTCAGACAAATCTGCATTGAAGTGTTTCAGAATTACGTATCTTCAAATTACAACTTTCCACATTGATGTCAATTGATAACTTGAAAAATAAACGAAAAGTAATTGTCACTCTGCATAGCAAAAAGATATATAAATACCTGACCACCTCCTCATCAACATTACTAGCAAGCGTAACTTGAGGGTTTCATTGGTACTGTATACATTGAACCAATATAAACGTCAAACTAATATACAAGAGTAGAACTTCAAAATGGCTATCAATCAATCGTTTTCCAACTTGATTACAGAGAAAAAAAGACCAAAGAAATATGTTTGTACCGAAGAGAACTGTGGTAAAGCCTACTCTAGACCAAGCTTGCTAGAGCAACATAAAAGAACTCATATCAATGAAAGACCATTCGTTTGTAATATGTGTGATAAAAAGTTCTTCAGAGGTTCCCATCTGAAGTCACATAAGTGGACCCATACAAAAGAAAAACCGTTATACTGTCAAGATTGTGGTAAGGGCTTTGTTACAGGTCAGCAATTAGCAAGACACACGAATACCCATCACTCAGACTCGGCTAGCGATTCAAAGACGTTTGCGAAAGAATATGAACTCTCATCGAGCTCATCTCCCACGAGCTCTTTACACAACACACCAGCTGTTTCAAATTCTGACAGTCAATGGAGTCCACTAGAACAACATTGTTCAACATTTTCTTTTAGAGGTAATAATTCAGCCTATCCTCTGAACCAAGCTTCAAAAAATCTCTCGATGGATGCCGAGTTTACCTATGGCCGTGCTAGTAACTATGCTGAAGAAAAATATTCCAGTTCCACTTTACAACAGAAAACTGTCGATTCTTCCTTCCCTGCCTCGACACTGCAAACTACACCAGCTCAAGTTTCTGTTCCTTTGGCTACACCAACTCAGTTCCTTGTTCACAACAACCCTTTGCTGCCAATGGCCTCTTACACAATATCTAATGATGGGACTAAGATCTACAAATGTCCTTATGATCATTGTCATGATGAATTTACAAAAGAGAAAGATTTAAGTGAGCATATGTTGGAGTCTCACATCATGACAGATTCTGAGTGTGATATATCTCAAAGGTTCACTACACATATATACAAAATGGAAGAACCAAATTACCTACCTTATGACTGGGTCATTGATCAAATTTGTAAAGAATCATACGCTGTTTTGGAAGAACGTTTAAATAGTTTGCTATACAATCAGCAATTTCAAGGAAAGCCACCATATTTCCATGACAATTTTAGTACCTCTGACTCTTACAGCTGGGGTGAATACACTGCTGATATCGTATGATCAACAAATTTTCTCTGTAGTAAAGTTAACTCTAGCCAAAATTTGTCCTTTTAATTTCTGCACATCGCTTAGTGTACATCTTTCTTATTGTAGATGTTACGGTATCATTGTAATTGGGAAGCTTCGTTGCTTCAATCTAGTCAAAAAATACTTCAATTGCCCCTTCTGCATTCATACCAGAAAATATTTATTATTATCGAACTATATTGAATAATTAACCCAGGGAAGTGTTATTTTACTTATTATGAGAGCCTTCACAGTCTAGAATTGCCAAAAGTGTTTTGACAATCTACCTCACCACCTTACCACAAATATGCCGATAATACTCAATCACTACAGAGCTAAGTATAAAACTCCCAGTATCAAATTTCATAAATTACCCTTTCCAAAAGTTTAGTTAAGTAGTGTAATCGTAATGTAAGTTGCTGTGCATATTTTTATAAAAGGAACTTCTCTTAGGCATTACTTCCGGGTTCGAAAGTTTGGGAGATAAACACTTAATTGTCGTATCTCGATGGTTATGCGACTCAAAAACTAGATCTCGATCGCTCTTGAGTGAAAAATACCTCGGCCTTCTTTGCGAGTTCATGTACCAAGCCACTAGTGACGCTTTTACCATAAATTACGTATTTTTTTGCTTTACAGACTTTGCCCAACAAATTAAATTATTATCAGACTGACTTTGGGCTGACGATGAAATCTCTAAGTGGCTTACCACTTTCCTTAACTTCTTAATCAATATCCCACAAAACCATGTAGCTATACCAACCAGCTATTTCAACTTTGCTCTTCTCAGTGGCAGCGTTACAGCTGTCACATCAATAGCAAAGTAATTGCTTACTATAGATCTAACTCGCAAATCCGATTTCGTATTTTTGTGTGCCTGAGGATTTGCAAAATCTCAATTCCACTTATTGCCAAACTCTAGGGACTTAAGAAGCTGAGAAATTTTTACTCGTGCATCTAGAAACATTAGTAGTTTTCTTTTCATGCATGGAACGTTGAGTACTGACAAAATTAAATAGCAAAAAAAAAAATCTCAGACTTTTCTTGTGTTTGCTTTGCTTCAACATCAGCACAACAGAACGGTTATTGCCATCTTTCCTAATCTCCAGAAATTTAAACTTTTGAAGTACTATTTACTATAAACCTTAACCTATTACCCGATATCATGTCAAATCTGAAATTTTACGACTGTTCAATAGTACGGTTTTCCGGAATTTTTTGATTTTGTTCCTAATTTTACAGGAAGCACTAGAGTTCACTACAATAAACTAAGTAGCTAAAGAAGGAAAAGTTTTAGTTAACTTTTTTCACATGCGCAGGGTGCTGTAAGAAAACAGGCGGAATTTTATGCTAGGTATCTCAGATTTGGAAGTTATTTTGCTAACTTTTGACAGTTGCTCGGATTTCGGCAAAATGAAAACATATGGGTGTTCAGATGTTTGATTTGACACGAAAAATAGAAAAGCGGAAAAGTAAGTTGTAAAATGAAAACAAAGAATAGTAAATTCACTATTTAAGTTGTCATCAAAGTAGCTTACACAAATTGTTATATATTTTATCATATCAGACGTTAGATATTGGATCATAGAAAGATTCTGGCTGAAGTTTAATTAAGTGATTACATTAATAGGTGACATGTCTAACGAAGTGCTTTCTGTGTTCGAGAACGTAAAGTCAGCGGTTAAATCATCAAAAGAGAAGTCTCATCTCACTGGTGTATCAAGAGTGAATGCTTTGGAGAAAGAATTGGCACAGTTAACACAGATAAATGCAACTGTAGACAATGTCATTGCCTCTATTGATGCCTCATCAAACAACATAGATACAATTCTGTCCACAACGGAGTCAACAAATAAACTTTTAGATCTATGGATCAAGATTCTTTCTCAATCAACTTACACGGACACTTTGTTGAACGATAAAAATTGGAAAGGATTAACGAGGAATGAGGAAGAATATAAAGAACAACTAAGGAAGTATGAGGAGTTGAACAAAAGGTATAACCAAGAAAGACAAAAGCGCGACCAAGAGAAAGAATCTGCTAAAAATAAAAGACTAGCACAAGAGGCAAGAGCAAGAGAGAGGGAAGAATCTCTACGAAGAAGGGTTTATGGTACAGGAACCATATCTACTGTTGGCTCTGTTTCGGCATCGTCTAGAACAAGACCATCCTCAACAGCATTGGGATCTTCTTCTTCCAAAACAGGTGTAATAAGATCTAAAAACTCACAGCCTACAAAAAAATGAGAAATGCGGAAAATAATACCAATGTACAATCTCAATATTTTAGTGATATAATTATTGAGATGGTTCAAGCAGTTGACTTATTCCGTAGTAAATCGAATCATTCTCAATTGTTACAGTTGCAATGGAGCATTTTACAACTTATTGCGACCGCTTAAGTTTGGTGTACAATGTACGAGCACAAGCGATTAGTAATCGGCCCATCTTTTAACTAACGGCTTGTAATATGCAATAAGGTTGATATTCACCTTCCTACCTATTCGTACCTTCGTCCAAAAATAAGGTACATCAATTGAGGCCGTGCAACAGATGCCTAAATGCCCAAGTAGTGTCACATATTATTTGCTCATCGTTAGGTACTTTTGGCCCTTCAGGGCTCCTTTGGGAGAGATATTCCACTTAAAACAGCATAATTTAGACGTATAAGGTCTTAATTTTAAAATGCTGGCAGATTTTGGCTCAAGTTCTCGCCGTTACAGGCAACAAACTAAAACACAACAAGCTTGGCTTATAACTATCAACTTAACAAAAAATACCACTGCAAAGTTAAGCGGATTTTAAAACTCGGCTAAAAATTCATGTGAATAAGTATAGTTTATGCTATATTTTGCCTAAGTGCGCTTCACAACAATAATCATATATTGGATGTAAAATAGACTAGCAAAAGCCACGCCAGATCTACTGGGAATAATCCTATGAGATCTTACTTAGATCTGATATCACTTGGCAGAGTTGACATGAATCATAGACATTCGCTAAACATTGTGGAAGGAAACTTGGTCTCAATATTGTTTCAAAAATTACGAAGTTTAAGTTGTCTGTGAGCCCGCATATGTAGTCTTTTTTGAATGAAAATAAAATTTGGTTGAAATCTTAAACCGATGAATGTGGATTCTAATGTGCTGGCCACTGGACAAAGACAGAGTGGACAAAGAAGAGTGGTGTTCTTTGTTTGTGGGACAATCTATTATAACATTTTTTTTGGTTAAACTTTGTTTTTTCTGAACTATGGAAAAGGTCTCATAGGTCTCAAAACAGAGAAACAAATCTTTAACCGTTAACAACCTAACACTTTCTGTTCATATTCATACTCTGAATACCTTATATATAATCCAACACAACTTTTGTAATAACTCATGTCTCTTCCATCAAACTTCTGAATGATGTTTAGTTTTTTCCTCCTTTTCTTATCTTCAAATACATCATGTCTCTGATAACTCAGCCAATTGAATATAATCACGTTGCAACTGAACTCAGGAAGATCAAGTCACCAACTCTCTTGAGTATAGACAAGCTTTCAAGACGTTCATATGCGTATTCAGATCCTATTACTTTTACAAAATTGTATGAGTTTTATTATCCTAATCAGATACATCCAGAATATAAACCTCATCCACTTTACAATCCAGAGAGTTTGTATTATTCCTCAAATGTTGTATATTACCAGTTGGAAGTGAAAAGCTCAAAAAGTAGATATCATAGTCATCCCAAGAGGAACACATACACACTATGTCCGTTATGTGATCCTTTTGCGAAGCAACAAGCTGAATACGTCGAAAGCAGCATAAATTCAACCGTACCTGATAAGCCTCCACCAAGATTGCCCTTTTTCGATACTTTACATTCAGGATTTGACCATCATATGGCACATGTTCATGGTGTCTTCAAAACCTCACTAGTTGAGTCACCCTTCATAGGATACACATTGACTTTTGATAATCAACATCAAAAGTTTAAACTAAGTGCCATATGCCCTTATAACATAATCAACACCCCTCAACCATGTCTCGCCGAATTTTCTCTCAACATTGACAATAAGGTTCCAGCAAATATCTTCAAAGGGTATATGAGACATGTCAATGCATTCCACAGAGGTAAAACAAACAAAAAAGTTGAGAATGAGTATCAAAAAATCATATATCTCAAACGCAACTCAGAATATGGACTTTTAATGCTAAATGAGTTTATCCCTTTAAACGATGTTGCATTTGAGAAAACTTTTGCCTTCTTAAAAGATTCTTGCCGTGAGAATTCGAGTTTCGATGATGACCTTTCACCATTCGTCTTTTGTGATGACAGAAAACTGGTGTGCCTTATCCAAAACTATATCAAAGATTTGAAGTCATCAACACCGGAGACAAGAGATTTTTCAAAGAAGAATTTAGGCTTAATAGCTGCACCAGTCCCACAAGTTCGAATTGATATTGAGCGAATTCTCTCTCGAGTCAATAAGTCAGATGAACAATTACAGCACAAAGATGATAACCAGTCATTAGCCCATCAAACTTCAACACATCAGTCTTCAGATGATCAGTCTAGTCATTCAACTACTGAAAGTCCATCTCATTTCACTTCTATTATCCCACAAATAGAAGAACCAGAGATAGCATGTGACAAATCCCATCATATAGTTGACAACACAGCCATTGCTCAACAATCAGAATCAAACTCAACTGTTTCAGCTGGATCACAACCACACACACCAAAAAAGACAGAAAATGATTCTGGTACTTTTTATGATTTTGATAGAAGTCTTGGTCAAGAGGAAGTTCCATTTCCTCAAGACCTTAACGATTTGGAGTTGAACTTTTCAGATATTGCTTCACCTCCTACTGATTTAAGATTCCTTTCGAGTTTGGTATTTGATGATGTTAATCTCAACCATGCATATACTGCTGTTGCTCCAGATGCAACTCTTGTTCATTCCGCTAATCAGAATTCAGGAGCAGATTGTAACTCTCCAGAACTCTGGGCTAATAACGAAGTGTCGAATACTATTACCACTGAGCCTCTTACTGATGGTACAACTTTTCAACAAAGAGTCTTCATTCATGACCTCAGTGTTCCACCTATAAGCGATCTGGGCATGTTTGCAAATAATATTCTAACTGGTATTAACAACCAATATACTCTATCTCATGGACCTCAGCAGGTGCAGCAACAGCAGCATCAAGATCCACCGCAATTTCTCAACCCAGCCCATATTGGATTCAACTATCCAACAAACCAAACTCAGTTCAATGTGAACACATATTATTCATACAATAACTCTAACCCTTCAATGGGAGCAGCATTTGCATCCACCTCAAGAATGGTTAATGGGACATCGCAATACAGAAGAGAAGAGAATGATAATGACGACAGCGACGAGGTACAGTTTGTCTCTCCGTTTTCTCGAGAGCTAGAAAGTGCCTTTGGATTTTCAGAGGGGACGGACTATGATCAATTCATTTATGATTGTCATGCTGATGAAGAGTTCAATTCTTGATCTGGTTTTTTGAAGGGATCATGATTAATATGGATATATATATATATATATCCACGTTTTTCAACTTCTCTTGTTAGTTATATCACAGTTCTCGTTTCCATTTTATTTTAACCGAAACACGTAATTGTCTTCATATCTCTGATCAAATCAGTGAAGTCTGCAACCAAGAGAAGATTTAACAGCATAAAGAAACCAGTAAAAGGAATCAAAAATTTGTCGGCGATTCAGCAAGAGCGGGCTGCTTATCTGAAACGGTAATCAAACCCCGTCGGTCAGTAGAATGGGGAACATGATAATATAAGAAAAGGAGGATGTTCGGGAAAATTTCAGTTAAGATGAGTATGG
Source organism: Taiozyma peoriensis (assembly GCA_030574875.1). Lineage (NCBI taxonomy): Eukaryota > Fungi > Ascomycota > Saccharomycetes > Phaffomycetales > Wickerhamomycetaceae > Taiozyma > Taiozyma peoriensis. The sequence continues at coordinate 18,828 of JAJMFM010000087.1, forward strand.
CTTCTTTCAACAAACTGAAGTTCAAAAGCATTCAATTTAATAGCTGAAAAGTGTTCATATTTCAGCAGCAATCATGGTTAAGAAGGTGGTGGCTGCTTTACAAATTGGTTCTGAAAAGACTACAAAGGAAACTTTATCGAAAATCTTATCATATGAAGAAGAACTGATTGCAAGTAAAGCAGAATTGGTGGTTATTCCTGAAGCTGTTTTAGGTGGATATCCAAAAGGTCAAACATTTGGATCATATGTTGGATACAGATTACCTGAAGGTCGTGATGAATTTTTGGAATATTTCAATGAATCCATTGTTGTCCCAGAAGGACCTGAAGTTCAAGCTTTAGAATCTTTTTCAAAAAAAATCAATGCAACAATTGCAATTGGTGTCATTGAAAGAGGTGGTTCAACACTCTATTGTACTTTGGTCTACATTGATCCTATAAAGGGTTATGTTGGCAAACATCGTAAACTATTACCAACTGCTTCGGAAAGACTGATTTGGGGTAGTGGAGATGGTTCCACTTTACCTGTTATTCAATCAGCTGTTGGTAGAATTGGTGGTGGTATCTGTTGGGAAAACTACGTTCCATTGTTCAGACAGGCATACTATTCCAAAGGTATTGATATTTATGTTGCTCCAACAGTTGATATGAGAGATATTTGGAGAGCATCAATGAGAACTATTGCATACGAAGGTCGAAACTTTTTAGTCTCTGCAGTTCAATTTCAACCAGCTGTTAAAGAAGATCAAACTCCTCATGGTTGGACAGTTGGTGAAAACTTGATCAATGGTGGTAGTGTGATTGTCAATCCATTAGGTGATATCATTGCAGGTCCCTTGATTGGTAAAGAAGGTCTACTAAGTGCTGAGATTGATACTGATGATACAATTAGAGCCAGATTTGATTTTGATCCAAGTGGTCATTACTCGAGAGGTGACGTCTTCCAATTGATTGTTGATGAGACTCCAAGAGGTGTGCGATATGTTACAAAATAATTCAATTAATTCGCTTTTTCTCTCGAAACTGTATCACCTACCTGTCCCTACTAATATCCACAAGTAGCTTAAATAGTACTGTGTACTACAAAAATGATATAAATTGAATATATATGACACATTTAAATTCAGTTCAATTTTTGCGTAAGCTTGACAATTTTAGAATACTACCGACAAAGTCGTATTTTAAATCAATGTACATTGTTCGTATTCAAATGTCTCACATCTTATTCAATAGACGAATCTCTAATTTTAGATCAAATGAAAAAAAAAAAATCAATAGTTTCCGAAAGGAAATTGTCTGATCGGATGCGTTTATTCTTGGTGGTTGACCTATTTGGAAAATGTGGCACACGATCCCACCAAAACCACGTTCTTTGATGAAGTTGAATGTGGTGGTGAATAAAAGTATTGCCATCTTCAAGATTGGAATGAATATAGTGCATTTTGGTTCACAGGATTTTCTTTAATGATAGTTTAATAGTTTTGCTTATGTAAGCTTTATTTTATAAGTACATGAATTTTTGAAGTTCATCGTCCCTTGTGGACATTTGGTCAATTAGAAATAATACAGAGATGATCAGCAGTTCCCCTGCATAAGGATGAACCGTTTTACAAAGAGATTTACCATTTTTTTTTCCAAAGCATTTTGAGTTAACCAAGATGTTGAAAAGGATCCATACGCTAGTGATCTGATTATGCTTTTCAATCATTTTTGCACAAATAGAATAGAAGCTCTTTTCTGAATACTCTTGTTTGTAGCTTATTTTTTTTTTCGTGGTCGCTATTCCTTCTTTGATTTTATTTAAAATTTGAACAAGTTTTCAAATTCGTTCCAAGTTCGAGCCTGAAGAGGATCGATTATTATTTTACCGTGGGTAAAGCCTTCGGTATACAGGGAAAATGAAAAAATGACCACCTCTATTTATTATATTGTAACTTGATATGTATAAACTATTTCAATTTTTTAAATGGAGATTGTTTGGAGTTTTACTATCTCTGGTTCATAGCTAGGCTTTCGGTATTAGTAGCCTATCAATTAGAGAACCAGACTTTCAGACTCAACAAGAAACATCAATTAGAAGCTGGTGGGTTCGAATTTGCCGTGGTTATCGAAAAGCATTAATTGAAATAAAGCAGTATAAAGTGCACTCAAAAGTCTATCAGGTTGAATTTAGTTGCTTAAAGGTAAACTGTATCAAGAAATTTCACGTTATATCATTTATATAAAACTATCCAAGTGATACACATTAGGATCAGGAAAAGAAAATTAAGGAGTCAGAATTGCCACCATCACTATGATATTACCATTTAACTTATATAGCGAAATGTAGTTTCTAGGGCTAGAGCTAGCCTCCTATTGAAGCACCACAGATTCAAATCGACTACGTCTGTTATGTTTGCCTGTATCTCAATCAAGAAATAGAAGTGGCAAAGTTCAAAAGATTTGTTTATTTTTGTTTACAATTGAGATCTTCGGTGATCAAAAGCTATTCAAATTAAGAAATAAAATCTGAAATGCCGAATTGGGCGGCATTTATGCCCTTTTTTTTTTCAAATGCCTTTTGACACCCTAAAAAAGAACTTTATCTCACATTTTTGATGAATTTATCACTGTGACATTGTTGCCACTTCCCTAGAATTTGCCACTCGCAGAAATAAGTATTTCCACCCATCCCTAATCTATCTATATCGTTGGAATTATTTTTTGCTTTTCTAACATGAGTAGCTTTTAAAAGGCTGTGAACTTCTTAGCTGCTTCAGTGAATTTCAAATTCTACAAGCCCCGAACTGTATTGACATTAAAAGCCCACTTTCACCCAAGGTTTAGTAAAATCAACAACAAGAGTTGGATTATTCAAATTTCCATAGTTATTCACTTATTTTGGCGCATTTGTGAAATAGTTAATTCACAATGACTTTGGAGGCAAGCAACGAACAAACTTTTCTGATCTCGCCAGGCTTTTCAAGCTCGAAACCAACAGGTACTATTGTCAATCACAAAATGATCAAAAAAAATGTCTGTTTAACGATAGGCTTCGTTGTACTGATAGCACTATCATATTTCACTATATGGGAACCATTAAAAGATAATGACCGTGATATACCATTAGCTAGACCTGAGCCTTATACACCTGATAATTTTCTTTCGATAGTTGATCCTATATCACTCGATAACGCATCTGCCATTTTTAACTCGGTACAAGGTGCTCTGAGAAACAAAGACTCTCAAATAAAACCAATTGGAGTTAGTTTTATTCCTGCATATATACCCAAGGGAACATTATTATACCATGGCAATACAAACGGAGAAATCAAGAATGGGCTAGAATGGATTGCACTAGATCATGAGTTTAGCTACGCTTTTATTTCTGGTAGAGCTGGTCCTCCAAGAAATGATTCTAATGGTCCGCATCATGGTGGACCACTACCAGGGCCTGACGGGAATGCCGGGAAGCACAGACCACCAGGTGGGAAGCATCCACATGGACCACCGCCGCCAGGGAGAGGAGAAGGTAACCTCAACGATCACGCCTCATTGTTCACTTTAGAAGTAGTTGAACCTTTAAATAAGATGATTTTGCTTGATGGATCCAGTGCTGCGAAGACAAGTACAGGTGAGATGGATCAGCAGACCATTTTAGCTCAAATTTCTAGTGATGATGAAAATTTGAATGAATATGCTCTAGCTGAGAAGATTTGTAAATGGGGTAAGCCATTTGGTCTTGATGGGTTTATTAGAATTGAAGTTGGATATGAAGCTGTAATTTGTAATCTACAAAGCAAAAAATTAAAAGTTGTCAATAATGTAACCTTGGAATGGCAAGAGGATAGTTTCAAGTTACCACTTGATATAACTTCGGTAGATCCAGAAATAGATGAATTATTCAACTCCATAAAGGCTGTTGCTGGTTATGATCAGATCAAACAAGGTAACATCCATGATAATAGAGAAGGTAGAATTCTTTTAGATTTTACTGGATTCACCACACCTCTCAACAAGACATGGATAAGTCCAGATACTTATCTACGTCGCATTCATAACATCTCAACTGATTTGAAAAGTGAAATGATCCATGATTTGCAAACTTTTTTCGAATATGGAGCTGCTAATCCTTATATAGGAACAGATTGGCAACTTATAACAACGGAAATTGTTGAGAAATTCTCTCCAATATTGACCTTGTTGAATGGCACATATACAAGAAGTTATAAAGATAAGGATGAGTTCCATTATAACCTTAGAAACCTCACTTTGTTCACCTCTGGATTCACAAGAAGATTTCTCAACAGTGATATCTCAGATGAATCTGAAAGATTTGAATCTGCTAAAAGACAAGCAATTTATCAATATTCTCATCCATTACAAGATATCCAATCTCTTAAAGATTTCCAATTATGGTCCGCAATTACCAAAGTTACCGAGGCAATCGTGGTTGTGATATTTGATTCATTCTTTCTTGGTAGGGACTATGTGCATAACAAGCATGATAGCAATAGTGATTTTGACTTTGTTCCATACGAACAGAGATTCCTAAGATTACAGAGGAACACCGAAGAACTTTTAAAGATTTTACAATGGACAGTTTATTACAAATGCCCAATTCAGTGTTCTTGGGATGAAGTTTGTTATACACCATCTTGGGGTCCATCTCCATTAGGATGGGGTCCATCTTTGGGCACCTATAAAGACGAAAATGGGAAATCAAGAATCCAACAAGATCTTCAATGTCTTGGTTACAAAGATATTTTGAAGTCATCTAAGGCATGGTGGTGATAGTATATATAACTTGAATAAATACAGTATTGAAGACCATCATAAGTAGAGTATATGCAAGCCTAAGAGTAATAATAACAACATAGCCAATATCGATCTAATTATACCCCTCGAGTGACAAAGGCAAGAACATTATCGCCACCTATATCAACTAACGATGACATTAACTTCAGAACCAAGTCTAAAACGTTGGATTTACATTAAATGAAGGTAAAAATGCTCAGCCCGAGAAAGTTAAAAACGGACGCTGTGACAATTTACCAGTCCGCGTGCGGGCGTTTGGGAGGTTGTCTCGGGAAAGGCGAAATTCCCCCAAATCTTACAAGTATTAAACCCCCCCTTTCAGAACCCTGTTTGACACAATTAAAGATTACGACGAAGGTCAATGCAAAAGTGACAGCGTTGAAAGAGCCATCTCTAATAATGTCAACTGCATACAGAACAAAAACAATTGACTTCGATGGGAAGAGAAACATCTTAATTCAGAATGAGAATGGACCTTGTTCCTTACTGGCTATAATTAATTCTATACTTTTAGCAGTATCTTATGAAAGTTCTCCAGAGGTTCATGATTTAGTGGCATTGGTTAATAGTGAAAATGAGATTGAATTAGGAAGATTACAGCATCAATTGGCTGAAATTGCCACTTCAAATGGGAAAATCTATGAAGATATCTCTCCAGAAGAGGTACAAACCACATTAAGTCTATTACCAACTCTTCATAAAGGTTTGAATATAAATCCAACTTTTGATGGGAATTTCAGTCCAAGCAATGAGTTGAGTATATTCAAAGTGTTCCAACTACCTATAGTGCACGGCTGGATAGTTGATCCAGATGATTCAGAACATTCAGCTGTTAGAAAATATAACTCTTATGAAGCTAGTCAAAATGTTCTCGTTGAAGCTTATGAAATAGACAATAAAGCCGTTAAAGATAGCGTTGATGAGGAAATTTTAAACGATTCTAGACAGATTAAACATTTTTTCGCAAGAACAGCTACACAGTTGACAGACTATGGATTACAATTTTTGAAGAATAATTTACATGAAGATTCCATTGCAGTTTTCTTTAGAAATGATCATTTTGGTACTATTATTAAAAAAGGTAACGATCTATACGAACTTATCACTGATATTGGATTTAACAACAAATCAAAATTCGTATGGGAATCACTTTTATCAATCAATGGTGCCAATAATTCATTCTTCACAGGAGCATTCACACCCTTGTTAGAAGACTCGACAAATCCATTTGATGATACCAATGCAGGTGAAGAAGAACTAACTCCACAAGAGCAAGACGATAGAGCCTTTGCTGTTGCATTGCAACAAGAGGAGGATGAAAGAGTCGCTAATGCTTTGAATGAACGTTATAAGAAACAGAATAACGTTCAATCAGCAATTGATGCTAGTAAAAAGGACAAGAAGGATAAGAAGGTTAAAAAGACAAAAGATGGTAAGAAGAAGGATAAAAAATGTATAATCATGTAGAATATAATATTTATTGTTGTACTAATGTATAATTAATTCCTTCTCTTTTTAGATGATGAACTATCTTCATCATCGTTGTTGTTGTACTGCTGTTGAACTTGTTGTTTCAAATATTCTGTTAATGCCTCTTCAGGATTCTCACCTTCTACTATTTCTTTCAACTTGAGTCTTTGGTCATCGTCTATGTCAATCGTTATATCGTCTTGATTTTTATAGGCATAGCTTATTTTATGATCTTTAACTTGATCTGGTCTAGGTAATGAATCAAGAATGTTCTCACCTTGTTCAATCGGATTGTCATGGGCTAAAGAACGTAGGTATTGAACAACTTCGGGAAACTCGTCGTCTTCTTCTATATAGTCAACGGCTAATTTCCCATCTTTATTCTTCAGTTTATAATCTGCTTTATAAGTCTCAACTAATAGTTTAGCCAACTTGACATCTTCAACATGATGTAATGGGGTATCACCTTCGTTATCCTGTATGTTGATGTCACCATTCTGTTCTAAAATCAGGTACTCTAGCAACGCAGAGTGACCATAGGACACAGCAGCATGTATTGGTGTGTAACCATTTGGATCTTTGGAATTTGGTGTAAACGTTCCTGAGGTTATGTACTGTTTAACTAGGTCAATATCACCGTCACTAGCAGCTATCCAGATGTTGTTGACCATTTTATGTTCTTTATTTTTTTTTTTTTTTGATTGTTGAATGCGTAGAGATCCTTCTAATCTGATAGGCCTAAGAGTGGAGTTACTTGCTAGCTCAAATGGTTAGAAAGTCATAGCTTAACACATCTTTGACACTAAATTTATCGGTTCTTTCTCATCTCTAAAATTTTTTTTTTCTTCCTCACCTCGGAGAGAAAGAAAGTCCTTAAATCTTTGGTGATTTCGACTTTGAGACTCAAGTACAAAAGAGAAAGAGTTGATCAACGAAGGCAAGAGGGGACTATAGAGACAAAGCATGACAGTAAGCAACACCTTCCCACCAAATGAGGTTCATAGCACGCCCAACGTTCCAAAGGACACTAAAAGTGTAGAAGGGTTTGAATGGTGGAGACGAACCATGGCATATAAGACAGGACTTGGGATCACACCAGATGAAATCAAACAATACGAGAACGATGCACAGTATAAGAAGAATCAGGATGATTGTTCAAAATGCTACGAATATCGAGATTGGGCACTGAAATATTCACCAAGTGTTATATTCATGTTACAACAGATTAAAAAATTAGATAGCAAGACACAGGTATCAGATTCAAAGATTGTTTGTGATATTTGTGATGAATGGAAAGGTGGTGGATTTCACCCAGAGCTAGGTGTATTGCTCTGTCAGAATAGAATCATTGATCAATATCACTTGGAGGATACTTTGGCTCATGAGTTGGTTCATTATTATGATAACACCAAGTTTAAAGTTGATTGGTTGAATTTAAAACACCATGCCTGTTCAGAGATTAGAGCAAGTTCACTAAGTGGAGAATGTAGGATTATGAATCAGATCAAGAGAGCAGGGTTGAGTAAATTTGGTAGAGGACATCAAGAGTGTGTCAAGAGAAGAGCAGTATTATCAGTTGAAGCTAATCCAAATTGTAAAGATAAAGAACAAGCTCAACAGGTTGTTAATGAGGTTTGGGATTCTTGCTTTAACGATACAAGACCATTCGAAAAAATTTATCGATAAAAATCAATAGAATATGTGTATAGATATAGGTAAACTTTTATTAAATGTATATATGATATAAAATACAATTATGAGTAGATATGATTTGATTTTGAAATAAATAAGTGTAATGACTTAAAATGTTAGGTATAAAGTACACATCAAAGATGGACCAGTTGCAATACCAAACCAAAAGATAATATTACCCAAGGTTTTCTTCTCTCTCAAATATTTTGTTTTAGATATCATCACCAATGGTAATTGAAGCATTTGTAAGAGTAACAAATAACCTCTAACCTTATGGAAAATGACAAACATGGCACCTTCATGAACAATAGCACTTAGTAAAAATGTGAAAATAGTAGCGACTGTTTTCGAAAGATTTAGTGCACTGATAGAACTATGATAAACGTGTCTTAGTAAGAATCTATGAACGGGGATATTCCATAGTCTTGAGAATTGATCCCATGAGATACAGTTCCACCATGGTCCATAGAAATCACGGTCACCAAATCTTGTAAGCTCAGCAATACAGTTTAAAATGGCATCCCATATTAGGTAAAACACAAGGATATAAATCAAGAGAAAACTTGGAATGATGTTCAACAGTAACAATGGATAGTGTTGAATTCTTTCCACTATTGGTAATTCTCTCAAGTTGATTGCTTGAATGGCCAATGGATACATCATGTTCTGTGCAATGACAATCATCAAAAAGATAACACCAAATATCGCTGCTAATTTTTCTCCAACGTATGACCATCTGATATTAGTCGTACGTGGATAGTCGATTTGATAAACAACCGTTGGATACATAGTATACCAAAAGAAATTTTGTGAGTTGATGTTAGAAGGGAATGGGGTCTCTGTTGATTGAGACTGTAGTTCAAATTGACAAAATTCAATTGATTTCTTCAAAACTTTTTCATAGTCATGATGACCACTTGATTTCAGATCAACGTTTTTCTTTAAGAACCCCTTGGAGAAATCTAATTCATTTTTAATTCTCCAGAGATAACCATTATAAAAACTGAAAGAATGGATTTTCATAAGAAAAACCAAAGAATGCAAATAAAGGAAAATCTTACCAATCCAAGGAAAGTTCTTATTCTCAGCATATAGTAAAAAATTCCAAAAGAATGCAAACTCTAACACTGAGGATAAGATCCAACCTGATTTGGACCAATTGATATATCCCTTCTTAACCAAGATGTGTAAACCAAGAAACAAATACTGTGATAAATACATATAAAGATCCGTCAGTGCAATTCCCACTAGATCTGTTGATAATATGGTAATAATTTCAGATCTCCAACCATGTTCTAGTGTATAGTTGACAACACCATTGATAACAACAACGGCAACACCTAGCCAAAATAATACGTAAAATCCTGCAAATTGGTTTGACCATGATGCTGATCTATCTAATATCGATTGAACGTTTGTGAATTTAACATCACTAAATCTTGATTTTGGTTCACCTTCATAACTGAAACGTCTTTTATCAACGGATATCTTGGTTTTCAACTCATAAATATCTAAATCTGTAGTTTTTTGTATTAATTTAATCTCGGTAACATTGTCATAATTCTCATTATCATTACTAGTATCTTTCTGATGACTAACAACAAGACTCTCATCGACATTGTTTACACCATCATCTTTATCACCATCAAGTTCACCTTCAGAAGTATCCTTGGAGTTATCATCATCATAGTTATTGATACCATTATCATCATCATTGCCACCACCATTGTTATCCAATTCCGAAGGTTTTGTAAATATCGATGTTGACTCTTTAACATTCAAATCTCCATTCCTGTTAACCACCAGTTCTAAATTAGAACTACTATCAATTGCATAATCATTATCGTTCAACAACAACTCCCTTGTATCCGTTATATCCTCCAATTTTTCTAAATTTATTTGGTCTGTGAATGTTCTTTTAACAACAGGCTTTGTCATGATGTAACCTAGAGCGCTTTTAACCTTCACCGTAATCCGTGGTATTTACAATCAAATTAAATTGAATATTATGTTATTCGAGTAAAACCTGATCAATTGAACATAAGCAAACTAAGAATAGAGTTAAAATGGTGAGAAAATAGGTGAATTTATATTAGTTATAAGTATTTCTAAAGTATTAGGTCTATGCTTTCGATGCATTAGTGATCAAATCGTCCTAGTTTGGCAAAAAAGTAAGAATCCCTGCTTAACTTTATCCCGTTTTCCTTGCGGACTCACTGTCCGTGTTCCGGTAAAACCTCTCTTTAGGTTTTCCTTTTTCTTTTTTAAATCCGATCACAAATTCCGTCCCGTTTTTTTTTAATTTGTCTTTTGTCGGAAATTTTTTGGAAATTTTTTTGTGTCAAAAAAGCAAAAAAGTAAATTTCGAGAAAGTACATTTTGGTGTTTGGATGTTTGTCTTTTCAAAATTTTTTATGACTAGATTTGGTCTTTGTTTGTGCTAGAGAAGAAGAGAATAAAAAGAAGAAGAAGAAGAAAAAGAAGAAGAAGTGAGAGAATCAAAGGGTGTAATACTTATATATTCAAGCTCGTAGGATCTGATAAGATGTCACGTCCAGAACAACTTGCTCCACCAGAGGTCTTTTATAATGACAGTGAATCACAAAAATACACTTCATCAACTCGTGTACAGCACATTCAAGCCAAGATGACATTTAGAGCATTAGAACTTTTAAATTTAGAGGAGGAAAAATCCCAATTCATACTGGATATAGGCTGTGGGTCTGGTCTAAGTGGAGAAATTCTATCAGAAGAAGGTCATATATGGTGTGGTATGGATATATCTACATCGATGTTAGCGACTGGGTTGGATCGTGAAGTTGATGGTGATTTATTCTTGGCTGATATGGGTAGTGGTATCCCATTTAGACCAGGTACTTTTGACGCTGCAATAAGTATATCAGCTATACAGTGGTTGTGTAATGCCGATACGACGTCAAATGACCCCAAGAAGAGATTGCTGAGATTTTTCAATTCGTTATTTGCAAGTTTGAAAAGAGGTGGTAAATTCTGCGCACAGTTTTATCCAATGAATGATGAACAGATAGACTCTATACTATCAAGTGCAAAAGTTGCAGGATTTCAAGGTGGGTTAGTAATAGATGATAGTGAGAGTAAAAAAAATAAAAAATACTACTTGGTGTTGAGTGCAGGTCAAAGTTCAAATTCAACTAACTTATCAGGTGTTACAATGGACGCACCAGATGAGGTTAATAGTAAAGATAAAGTAATAACAAATAAGAAGTTGAAAAGAAAACTAGAGAGTAAGAAAGATTTCATCAATAGAAAGAAAGATCTAATGAAGAAAAGAGGTAAGACTGTTGCCCTTGACTCTAAATTCACCGGTAGAAAGAGAAGACCTAGATTTTAAACTAGCTCAAATACATTAGTATCATTTAATAGATATCCTTGCATTTTATATTCGAATGTATCTCTCTGTTTCTAAACAGTCAGTCACTACCTAAGTAATTAGAACTTATGGTGATGAGTAAAATCGCGAATCTGTGCTTTTTTATTCCTAAATCTATAGGGTAAAAAAAAAAAAAAGCCAGAAAAATCACCGAAAAAAGTTGTACAAATATGAACAAGTTGACGATCAATGAGACTATAAAGAGCCTGAAAGAGAATCGTTTAGAAGAGGTAGTTCAATAGATCAAAAAATGTCATTCATACTAAAGCGTGTCAGTATACTGAAAGGCGCAAGTATAACACCTTTCCAGCAGGTGAGATCCTACATAATACCTTCAAAATCTAGTAAGTGAAACATCATCAAAATTATCAGCGGTTAACTTTTTATAGTCATTTTACTAACTACAAGGATAGAAAAATCTATAGATGTGTACGAACCTTTAACCAAGGAAAGAAAAGATGTCTTGAAGATCTTTAGACAGATTCAATATGAAAGATTAGATCCAGAAGGTTGGAGACGTGAATTAATCTCCAAATCAAATAAGGAAAGAGTTAGAACAGGTGATATAGTTAGAGTGATGTATACTACAAGATCAATACCATCATTTGTTGGTCAAGTTATTGCACAGAATAAAAGTGGACTAGATGCTTCGTTGAGTTTAAGAAATCAAATAAATAAAGTTGGGGTTGAGTTGAAAGTCAAATTGTTTAGTCCATTGGTTTCAAGAATTGACATTATAAGAAGACCTCATAAATATAGATCTAGAAATAGACAATTCTACATTAGAGGTACTAAACTGGATGTTGGTGATTTAGAAGCTAGTTTGAGAAGAAAGAAATAGATATGGTGAATTTTATGACTGCTACAAGTTGCTTGGCGGTTGAAATTATATATATAATGTAAATAGTATATAAATCAGATGAAAGTCATCTTAGAAAAGTTGTAGATGATAATTGAATAAATTAATGATCAAATGCGGTAGAATCTCTATTAACCACAGTTATTTACGATATATATATATATATATAAATTACCCGAAAAAAGCCAGTAATAAACCACACTACTAAACTCACTGTTAATCATCTTGCTCCATTTATCAATCCAAATAAAACCTAATCCTATGTCGATAGATTTCAAAGATGAACTCAATCGTATATATAAGGAATATAAATCCGGATTTTTCAAAGACATATCAATTATAAATGATACTCTTGAAATAAGGACAATCGAAGACGAGTTAATAATAACCAGTGTATCAACGACTGGATGGATAGTAAGTGTCTATTAAATTTGCCAGGCATATGAAGATGGTTGTACTAACTAGAAATAGATTGAGAACGTGGAGAGACTAGAAGTCTACGAATCGTTTGAGAGTATGATGATGGTAAAATCTAAAGAATTTGGAAATAGATTTCATGATACGCTTTTTAAAAAATTACTAGAGGTTAAGGAATCATAATAAATAGATACCATATTTATATAAAGATTTACTAATATATACATTGTTGTTTGAAAAACATATTATTGTTTATATTCTATTTCACTCAGCTAAGCAATTGGTAAACAACGAGGTATGAGAAGAAGCAATTACTACAAATATGATATTTGACAATCAAGAAAAGTGCTTAGTATAATCAAAAAGAGAAAATTAACGAAAATTATCCCCAAACATGTACTTAATGAGCAATTGGAATTATATTAACCAAATGAGAAAATACGATAACACTAAGGAAAGAACTCAATAGTCCATACATATTAAAAGGATAACGTATAACATGAAAGAAATTCTTTTCCGGGATATAATCTAATCGTTTGGCTGGAAATTTGGATCGCATAGAGATTTTGGGGAAAAATCAATTGCTTTGTACTACTTCACACTGAAACTTTATGATATTTAAATCTAATTACATCATATTTCTAATTAGATAATTATTCAAGTTAAACTCAAATTTATTTATGTAATCAAAAATTTCAACTCTTCTTTGCTATTGGATATCACAAGTTAATAAGCACTTGAAAGAACTAAGACTACGTAGTATCGGTATTTTGGTCTATGATGTATTAATTTCAATTAAAAGTAAAAAAACGATATATACAAAATAGTCATCAAGCGTATAAAAAAGGTGACATTAATCATAAAACTGACTGATCAAGATAAGAGCAAACATAAACATCATAACTCATTTAGAGTCTTTTATCAAGAGATTATAAAGTTAATCTTTGTAAATTCTTGCTCTTTTATAAGCTTGAGGTTGTTCTTCATTTTTCTCCCTTTCAGCTCTTGCTGCTTCCTCTTTTAAAACTTTCTCCCAAGATGGAGTTTCTCTCTTGTCATAATTTTCTGGATGTAATTTTTCATCATATACCGATAAACCAATTGATCCCAATAATAGTAAAACTGTTATAAATTGTGCATACATTCTTGCTTGAACAATTTTTTGAGATTTACTCATGATTGGATCTCTATCAACAAATTTCCAAGATCCATACATTGAACCAGCCCAAGCACCAACTATAATCTTATATTTATGATTTATGGCACCTTGTAATAATTTTTGAGATAATGGTAATTTTGCCCATTTGTTATGCTTTTCTAATTTTTCTTGAGCGTCATGATCTCCTGAATACATTTCTCTATCAAATGCATTTGACGATTCTTCTGCCCATATAGTTGATGCTACCGTTGGTGGACTGATAAATATAGCTGTTCTAATTGACCATGATAAATTTTTTGGGAAACCTGGAAATCTTCTAGCACCAAGTTTAAAGATTAATCCAGATACAATCAAACCGGAAGTGAGACCTTTAACGGCACCACCAGCTATGGCATACCAATGTGCATCAATTTCTTCGTCTGTAAGTAACTTCATTGTCTAATGGTCTTTATTCTTATTCTGAATATGATAATATATGTCTTATATGTATAATGATTTGCAGATGAATAGATTCTAAATTGCTAAATTGAAATTAAGCATCAGTGAAATTTTGGGTTCTTATTGTTTATTATATAATAAAAAGACCTGGTTTTTTTCTTTTTTTTTTTCCCTTTTCCGCCAGTACTAAATTTTGCGTGGGTTTATCTTTTTGCTAGTAAAAATATTTCAAAGGCCGATAATTGTTGATTTTAACTATGTGGTTAGTAGATTTTGAAGAAATTTTAAATGACAAGTTCAATTTCAAATAAGTGAGCCGTGACTCAGAGTTGGTTATAATTATGAGCAAATTGAAGTTTTACTTGTAATTACAAATCTATCGATATACCTGATTAAGGGTATGATGGGTATATTTGGATATGGTATTTCGCACTCTGGTTTTTTGTGTCAAAAGTTGATTTCCACACATTTTTTAACTGGGCGAGCCAAAAAATTCGCTCGATCCGATTGATGAAAGATTTCATTGCCCAGTGATATTTTTTTGATTCTCCGGCAGGAGCCAGCGCGCGCACGCACAGTCAGTGGGAAGCAGAAACAGTGCAGACTATGGGCTGATTGAAGAAGCAAAAGATGAGAAATATATGCAAGAATTGTGAGTGCGCTCCGTAGTTGATTTGTACTTGTAACATTAAATTTTATAAATACTTAGTGGGAATGGCTTCTATGAGCTAGTAGATATTTTGAGCTACGACTGAGATCAGTTATAATGATAAGAGAAAGTAGTTAAAGTAACTGACTTAGTACTGATTTTACAAGATTAATTAGTGTCAGAAGAAGGAGTAATTTCATAAGCCTAGGGGGCTTTTACCTTTGATCATAGCTAGCAGCCATATAAATTAATAAGTGTAGTAGAAAATACTTTATGTGCAATTATCATTATCCATAGAAATCTATACCTGTTGAAATATACTGATTTAAGGCGTTAAATACGAGGCTGTTGATCTGTGATCGGTCGGAAATTAGTGAAAAATGTACAGCAATTTTATTTGATGTAAAACTCATTTACATCACCGATTACCTGAGTCATCAATTATTAATTTTTAGATCAACAACGACTAATTGAATAGATATAATAACATCACCAACTGTTTGGCAGTATAGACATATAACTATTGTGTTCAGTCATTGTACTCGTGCCTGTACCTTTTTCGCTACATAAGTTACCAAAATTGATTAGCCGCGCATCTACATTCCTGTCCTAAGAGCTAATTACTAATCATTTATAATGAAATAAGAAGAAGGAAGATAATATTTGAGATGTTGAGTTTCAACAATAGTATCTTGAAAAGGGAAATAGTTGATTTGGTAATCCAATGGCCAAGCTAATAAGCTTTTGAAAGCTCTGAATTGAATATAGAGAGTTGAATGAAATTTTTCACAACCAACTTAAACATTCTGGTTTGTTGGATATTCACCAGGTGATGGACCAAAAAATCCCTTTGCGGTTGCAGTGATGTTATATAAAGATTGTCTTCCTTCACCACCTTCAATACCCAAATAGCTAACGGTATTTCCCCACCAATCAATTGGTTTTGGATGATATTGAACAGCAAAGAATATAATAACTGCACTTAAGGCAATTGATGAATCCATTGAAGCACTGAAAATATACGCAAATTTGGTGAACCAAGCTGGGAACCTTCTTTTGATGTAATACATGAAGGCGAATGAAACGTACCAAGTTGGAATGATATAGGACAAGTTATATGGTGCAAAATAGTTAAGAATACCGGCAATAGCAACAGATGGTTCAAAATGTTTTGGATAGTATTTAGGAAAGAAATGATAGTATAAAGTGAAAAGAATACCTGCAATGAAACCCATCAAGAATGCATATTTCATAACTGGATATAGACCTTCAAAGACAATCTTTGGTCCAATAACACCCCAAAAAACAGATGAGGCATAGTATGTTCTTTCAGATGGACATGTAAACTTTTCTGGTTGATGAGGATCACATAATCCTTCTATATTGGATAATGACCAATTGACAACTCCTAAAAATACAAAACCTTGGATAATAGTACCAATGAATTGAGCTCTAAACAAAGATCTTGATGGAATTTTAGCATAATGTGCCATTTTTTGAGCTGAGATAAAACTTTCTGCTTGTCCATCAATGTTATAACCTAAAGCCTTTAATGTCATTAGTGCCATACCGTTGTTAATCGCATAACCAACAATTAACTCAATCAAAACGTTAAGACCATAAAGCACACCAGTGATGGAATAAAGTAAAACAAATGGAATCAAAAAGACAAAGTTGATACCAATAACGAAAAAAATACTCCAAACTGGAGTTTTCGTTTCTGGAAAAGCTTTAACCAACGTAATGGCAAGAGCCACTGAAATGAGTAAAGTCCATAGATACCAAGAGTCTGGTACTTCTTGATAAACTGACATCATTCTTGAGTGGGGATCATCATAATTTAATAAGATTTTACGTCTTTCCTGAGTATAATTGGTTTTTTTAAAAGGATTTGGATTTTGTTTGAACTCTTTGAAAGATTCCCAAGTACTTGAACCAATTAATGTAAAAGCATGTTTAATTGTTTTCCATTCTTTAAAACCATTGAAAAGGAAACTAAATGGATAGACGAAAAAAAATGCACTATATAGAACAATGTTGGCTGCAGTATAAAATGGTGGTGAATACTTTTGATATTTCTCAATGTCTAATATACCATCAGTTATAACTTCAGTAACTTTGAATGGGTCACCTGTGTTAGTGAAAAGACCATTTGAGTTAATTGGTAAATAACCAGTCCATTTGTAATTGGAGTAATACACTCCAAGAATGGCGAAAAATCCAGCGAAAGCACCACCAAGTAAGTTGGTCGTGGTCATAAATGGAACAGTTAATGGAGAAAGATTTCCTGCTAAATAATTCCAATCGAATGTTGGAATGGGGTTTAAACCAAGACCAAAATTGCTACCAGTGACAGTGGCCAAGTTGAAATTATTTGGTGCAATCCAAGTCATCCAATTGAATGTTGATAGAGCTTGAAATAAATAATCTGGAATCCAAAAATAAAGAAACATAGCTGCAAATCCAATCCAGAAAAAGTTATATCTTGAAATCTTCCATCCATGAATATTTTCTTTTCTTTCAGGTTTTGTTAAAGCACGATTTAATGCGATTGTTGGTAAAACAGTTGGCCAAACAGCTCTACTTGGATAAATCACAAATTTTCTCAAAATACCAGCAAATGAGAAACCCATAATTTGAGTTGAAAAGACTAACAAGAACTGATAACCAAAAGTAACCCATTCTTGATCATAAAACTTGATTTGAGTGACAATGTTATATGAGACATAAACATTATAAGAACATGACATAATAAGTAAAGTTGCAAACATTTGTTCCTTAAAGGAGTAAGGCCCAGGGTTTAATGGAAGTTTTTTACCAAAGAAGTTGATGTTCCAATTTGGGACAACCTTTTCCCAGGCTCTACCACACGGGTACACCAACACAGAACAAATAGCACTTGATAATTGAATTGGAGGTTGTCTATGAGAGAAAAACTCCTTAACACCACTAGCAATAATCAAAAAAATAATTGCAAGAGTATATGATCTAATGGTCTCAATCGGTTCGCTTAGATCATTGAAAATATCTGTAATTGCCCTAACTTCAGGATATGGAGAATGATAATATTGTAAAACAGCCAACAATTTGGCCTTGAAATTGACACTTGGATCAGACTCAACAACGGATGTATCTTCTAAAGTGTCTTTAATGAACGACAAAACCTCATCTGGGTAATTAGGATCATCATTGTGTTCAATAACAGTTTTTTTGAATTGCTCAATAACACTTTCATTGGAAGTATGAATGATTTTATCGATGAAAAATTTCAAGTCTGTTGGTAAGGATCCACCATTTATATCTGCAAGTTCTTGACCATGACCAGTTTGTTCTAAGAACAAACTGATAGATTGATCATCCAGATTTGAGTAATATTCGTTGATCTTTTCTTCGTCAAATTTAACATTTGGATCACCGTATCTTTGATCAAGGATGGAATCATTTTCAGTACTTGAGTCAAGTTTTCTGATTGTGACATTCCCGTCTTTGTCGTTGTTTACAAAGACACCATCTTGCTCAGATATCTCAGATATGTTATCTGACCTTGGGTCAGGCCCCTTCTCATTAGTGAGAACCATAGTTACTGAAAGCTTATTAATTTTCAATTTTATTTAATATGACATATAGACGAACCGAGATATGATTGCTGAGTGTTCAGTTGTCAAAAGCTAAACTGAACTCAACGTTGTGTGATTAAGCTGTTGTTGTGGAACAAAAGGTTAAATGCTGATTAGGAAGCAATTATGAACACTTTACTGAGAGGAGTCTTGTACTATTTTATAGACCTTTTTGGATGTTAATCCAAAACTATTAGCGGTAACTGTGTCTATCCAATCAGAAGCTTAAGATTTGAAAGACGCTGTGGGGATGGATGCAGCACTTTTGTTTCGTTTGTCAAATAATCAAAATAAGATCTTTTTGCAAAAATGTTCTGTTTTTGAGTATTAGTGATTTGAGTTCAAACACAGACAAACTTACAGTTGTTGTCATATAATCGGTCTTTGTTTGTTCGAGCGTGATTTTAAATTGAAAGATTCCCCATTGCTGCTTCAACTTAGACAGTGTGGATAATCGCAGGATCGTGCGGAAAGATAACGTCAGCCTATCATTAAAATTTACAGATAGTAATGGGGTTTGAAAGATAATGAACGTAATGTGGATTGAGATTTAGGAACGAGCATAAAGTTTGGATGCACGGCAACGTTACAATTTTTTTTGATAAAGGACGAATAGATCAACTTACTCAATCTAAAGTTTGAACCGACAGCAGATGAAACTTGTGTTTGCTTAAGAGTTGATTTTCTACGTTACTAGAAGATATCAATGGCCTTTGATTGACTACTGAGTTGGAATAGGCCAAGACAACATAAAACGGATGTGTCGGACCAACAATCAAAAAAAAAGTACCAAGACTTTTAGTTTGACAGCTCCTCCAGAAATGCTTGTTTCAATAACGACGCTTAAAAAATTATTAAATTCATAAAAATAAAGCCGTTGGGGCTTGGTGTATTTTTTCTTAACCCCCTTTTTCGAGATTTCGACATTTAAAGTTTTTACTTTTCATCAATAATTATGTCACTCTTTACATTTGCGGTTGATTAGGTCTAAAGATGTGCGATGTGTTAAATCTCATTTTCTAGTCGAAAGAAACTTTACGACTACTTAAAGTGACTTCTACATTTCTTAGGAGTGTCATATATCGCTAGTGGTAGGTTATTGCGGCATGTGAAGGGTTAAATCATTTAAAGATCCCGTTTTCTGCAAAGTTGTTACGCTGAAATTGAACTGTTCATCATTGCTGATTAGCATATATATTGGCGATGTTGTTGCAAGTTTAAGGAGACATTAAGCTGATAACACACTTGAGATGGCCATCCTACTGTAGATAATGCATATTGAATGCCAGAGTATTATGGATATAAGCTATTTACACGTTTCACAGTTTACAATTAAAAGTCGAATGATCAGTATAGATACAAGATTCCGTTATCTAACTTATTATCTAAGCGTTTCTATCTAACAATTAAACTTTCAAGACCAAACTAGACTGAAAATCATTTTGCCGTATTACCCCGATACATTAATCCTATTTCAAGTCGATCAGGTTGTTAGTTTTCTGTATTGGAACTGATATCAATTGTGGGTTTGATAACGTATAGACGGCACTGAAATATTTAATTAAACAGTTCTTTAAACCGCTTGTATAATGATTGATAATTCTAATGTGTGGTTTATTTACAAGGTCATAGGATAGGAGGTTAACTAGAATGTTGCAAAATTTGGTTTGGAAACTCCCCGATTTTCCATGTCGCAATCATGGGACTAATAATTTAAATTCGTGTAAAGTTGAAATTAAAGGCAGTTCTATCCTAATTTTGTTTTGAAGATGGTGGCAGCTGTTTCAAGATGCATGGCCAATCAAATGTTGTTTTTCCTCAAGCCAAATTGTGTTACAATATTAGATTCACTTAGAAAGTCGGAGTCGAATCTTTTCAATTGATTCAAGTTTATAGAGAAGCTGGCTATTAATGAAGGTTCTTGTTATAACAATTGCTGTTCTGTTTATGTAGTTGTAAGTATATTCGCTTATTCACAGTTCAACCGAGGTATTTTAACAGACCATATAGAAGTTGTCTCTCTCTTTCACTAGCATATCGAATCAGCCCGTCTCTTAGCCGTGTGTTTCAGTGGTTATGCACTCGTACGATCAATATGCAAAGCGCTCAGATTCAGCGTAGAACGAACTACCATATCTTATACTTACATCAAATTTACAAACTATGAACACTCTGGAAAGTGAGGGTTGATACTCTACGGAGGAAAGATAATACTGATACCAAAAGAAATAGACTTAGAGTTTCGTTGACAGCTTATTTCAACCACATTTCTTAGCCTTGGGCTTAATTAAAAAAAAAACAACCTTGAATTTCTTTTTTCCTGATCTTAATGTGTTTTAGCTGGATAATTCAATATATAACTATATAGTGTAAAACCAACTTCCCATGATTATATATTTATATATTTATATACGTAGTTTAATGTTGTCGATTGTAGCGCTTTTAGTTTAGATTTACCAAACTTGGGGCGGTGAAAGCGGTAAATGTCGGAAAATACAAAATTGAAATACAAAAAGCATTATCTTTTTTTTTTAGTGCGATTGAAAAATATGTAAAGAGCTTGTTTAACAATATGAGTTGTTAACTCTTGGTAGATCGACAACGAACAATTCCGAATATATAAGGTAACCTTTTTCAAAGATGATTCGCATGTTTGTGCTTTATTGTTACAGAAATTGCTAAAAATTGGTGGCTGCGCATCTACATTGATGATTGATTAAAACTGATTAACCGCTGTCATTAGTTAAGATAAATCATATTGATAAAAAGAAAGGTGGAGTTAACAACAGCACCCATAAAGTTGAAGTTTAAATATAATAGAATCAAAGAAATAGAGATAAACATATCTGAAATAATAGTTAAGGAGGGTTCATGTTCGATGGTAAGCAGAGTTTAGAGTTGAACATGAAGAATTGAAGGTTTTGAGCTGAAGTATCTTAATTGTTTGAATTGAATTGATTTGAACTCTGGATTCAAAATCATCTTGAAGTAGGGTTAGCTGTTTTGATTTGATGGATATTCACCAGGTGGTGGACCAAAATATCCCTTTTCAGTTGCAGTGATGTTATATAAAGTTTGTCTTCCTTCACCACCTTCAATACCCAAATAGCTAACGTTATTTCCTGTAATAGTATGAGGACTGATATCTTGCCATGACTAGATAGTATGAGATCAGAGATCTTCACCAGATCTCCTAAGATCATCACACCTAAATCCTTGTCATGTCGGACTACTACATAGTCAGAAGATCTCGATGATCCTACAAGAACAAGCCACACTATTCTACGAAGAAACCATCTACTATAAAAGGAAGTGATTCCTT
>JAJMFM010000088.1:0-39751 GCA_030574875.1 Taiozyma peoriensis
AAAATTCACTAAATCACTTTCTAAATTTGGTTTTTGCCGTCGTTTAGGCGGCCAAGTTTAGATATTTCCTTGTCCGTGGAAAATGACTACAGTATGCGCCCGCGCTTTTACTGGAGTTAGGTTTAAGCCCATTTGTTAACAGGTAGCTCCGCCAATAACGGAAGAACTGAGATTACAAAGCATGATAAACGTCGACAAAGCAGTATGTGGGCTGTGTGATCTGAGAGTCAAAGTAGTAAATTTTTCAAGTGCAATTTGAAGAAAGAATGACGTGAAATGGACAGGAAATTATAGTGGGGAATTGTTCATTATAATTCATAAGATTAAAGTTATTAGTTGTTTAAAACTATCTTTTTACCTTATTTAAATGTAACACATTTCCGTTGAAATCGTTCCACAACTTTAAAAGGAGAAAAAAAAAAAAGTCCCATTTTTAAGGCACTTCTCACCCCGGGTTTCTTTGGTGTTTTTTGCAGCTGTGTGTAATTTATATATAAAAAGTTGTCTCAGTAAGAGGCAAAGGGAAAAAAAATTGAAAATCAGGACTTGGTTTTTGAACTTTTTCATCTGATTATAACGTCAACAATTTTATTCTTCCGCAATCACATACTTTAGATACTCACTCACATAGTCGGTTCTAGCAATCCATATATTATCTTTACACTTATCTTACGAATAAATTTACCTTAAGATTTCTGTTTCAGAATATCAACATCGTCTTCTCCAAATCTATTGTGGAGATTATATTAGTCTTGTGTCGTTTTCAAGCGGAAAAACTAATGCTATAACAATACGAACACTGATTTAATACCTTCACAAAATTTAACGCAAAGAGCGACTAATTATCAGATCATATATTAAACATGTCATCAAATGGGCCTAATAACGATAGTAGACCTAAAACTTCACAACCTTCTTCCATTCTTTTTTTCATAGCTGTTGCTATTGGAGTACTGATTGCCTTGGTATTCATATTTTTTTCAATGAGATACTATGTCAGAACGAGGTTGGGGATATATGCCACTGCTAGAATCACAACTACTTCAAATAGTGGTATAGTCTTGCTGAGTGGAGATTTCCCCATGCAAACGTTCAACTCTTATAGGCAGGATCTGCCTGCCCATTTAAGACGAAGAAGAAGAAGACGCTATACTAAAAAAAGAAGGTTAACCGAACAGGAAGTAGACCATTTGTTTCCTATGAGAACATACCAAGATTGGTTGGATGGTGGTGCTGAAAGGGATGCTAGTAAAAGAGATATTCATGAAGAGTTAAAACAAGAGGATGATCAAGAAATTGCAGTTGCTGAAAGTGACAATGTAAGTGATGCAAACGTTAACGCTGAAAGCGATGATAATCATAACTCTAATAGCCACACTGAAGATAACATTGCAAGTAATACCAACACCACTGCAGACTTAACAACAGTTCCATTCGAAACCTCCAGTACTCAAAATCCTTTCAAATCCGTGACTAATACAACCGACTTGGTTGATCGAACCTCTCCTGATACCACGGCGGTCGATGACAATCCGATCATCACAAATAGCGTCGTTCCAGAAGAACCATCGAACAACACTGAAACTTTTACAGCTACTCCTGCAGTAACAGATCAAGTTGACCTTGGTCGTCCATACGAAGAGGAGACTCATTTTGATTCCGGAACTTGTGCCATTTGTATTGACTTATTTGAACCAGAAGATCAAGTTCGTGGTTTGATATGTGGTCATGTTTTCCATCAAGATTGTTTGGATCCATGGTTAATCAAGAGAAAAGCATGTTGTCCTATGTGTAAACGTGACTACTATTTAAAAAATCAAAGTGGTGATAATAGCAATGGCGAAAATGGAGAAAATCAAGATGATGATAATGGCGATGTCAACTCTGTGAATCAATATACTGAATTACAATATACCACTTTGAATGAAAGAGTTACCGAGATTTTACAAAGGAATCCAGAACTTGAACAAATCGCTAAGGATAACATTCAAAAGTATTTAACTTTAAGATGGAGGATATTTTGGATCATTATGGGGATTTCAAGGCATGACCTGATCCAGTCGGCTATTGTCAGTGAAGATCAAAGAGCTAGAGAGAATGGTCGTTTGAACAACTCTAATGCCGCTGCTAGTACTGCACCAAGTACAGCGGAGGATGCAGATAATAGTGATGATGCGAATAACGCGGTTGATAATACGCCTGAGGCTACCGCAAGAGCTAGAGCCAGGGTGGAAAATTTGGCATAAGTTTTACATGTTATAATTGTACTGATCTTTTTTTGTATGGTTGGGCAAAGCTTCCTAGATTCTCCTTTGTTTGTCAGTGTTTACTGACTCTATTTTCTAATTTTGTCTAAAATTGTTTCCCTTGTTAATTTGTTTTATCTGGTATCACTTTTTCAGCTGGCTCTGCAGCTCAAAGACCATACAGATTTTCTTTTTCCGTTTGCTTATTTGTCATTAACCTTTTTTTTTGCTTTTTTGCTGTTTTAAAACAACTGTTGTTTGATTATATTTTCATTTTTGTTTTGTAGCAAACGCTATCGATTTGGCAAGAGTCTTCCTACGCATTCTAAAATCATTCCATAATATGGGTATGAATTACTAAACTAACTTCTATTTTACAAAACCAAACCAAAGAAAACAGTTCCAAACAAGAATTCAAACAACCAACAAAATTAAAACTTTGATTTAAAAATACATGGAAAGAAAACGGTTGAAGTGAATTCTGGAAACTTGTTCTCTAAAGTTATCTCATATCTATTCTTGAAAGAAATATACCCTCGTCAAATGGTTTTTGGACTAAGGTGAATTTATTTCTTACCAACAGTTTCCCAAGCATCACCTGAATCTTCAACTTTTAAAGCAGCAGTGGCGTTTTCTAAACCAGTAGTTGATTCTTTGTTTTCTTGTTCTTGAACTTCTTCTTCATCTTCATCTTCATCTTCATCTTCATCTTCATTAGCCAAAACAGAGAAAGCGGACTTGACAACAGCTGGTTTTGCTGAAGCTGTTTCTTCTTCTTTTTTAATTTGTTGTGGTTTTTTCTCTTGCTTTTGAGTTCTATTTGATGTTTGACGAGGGGTGGCTGCTTGACCACGAGACCAGGTCTCTTCTTTATCAGCTACTGTTAGTTTTTTGTTACTGTTAGTTCTTGGGGCTCTTTCAGGTCTTTCGGCTCTTGGTTGGGCGTTACCAGAGCTGGATCTTGCACTGCTCCAGTCTAATTCTGGTTCATCACGTTTTGGTTTACGTTCAAATAATGGTTTTTCGGATCTCTCTGGTCTATCAGATTTTTCACCTCTAAATTGTCTTGAAGGAGTGGCTTGAGCACCTCTTGCTGAACCCCAGTCAAGGTTTGGTTCTTCAGGTTTTGGTTTTCTTTCCCTATCTTCTCTTGGTTCACGATATTCTCTTTTAGATTCTCTTGATGGGGCAACTTGAGCAGTTCTTGCTGAAGTCCAATCTATTTCTACTTCTTCAGGTTTTGGTTTTCTTTCTCTATCTTCTCTTGGTTCACGATATTCTCTTGATGGAACACCAGTTCCTCTAGCGGAACTCCAGTCAATGTTTGGTTCTTCACGTCTTGGTCTACGTTCTTCTCTTGGTTCTCTTGGTTCACCTCTAAATTCTCTAGATGGTGCAACTTGGGCTGATCTTGCGGAACTCCAATCTATATCGGCTTCTTCACGATCAAAACGACCACCACCAGAACCACCTCTACCCCAACCTTCCTTTTCTGGAGCTGCAACGTTGACAAAGACACGACGGCCTAGAAATTCAGTTGCTGATAACGATAATGATTTTTCCAATTGTTCTCTAGTGTTAAAAGTAATAAATGCAAAACCTTTTAATCTTGAAGGATCAGCGAAATCCTTTGGAGCAACAACTCTAACAATTGAACCATCTTGTTGTAAATAATCTTCGAACCAACCACGTATACTTTCTTCATTAGCCTCCCACGGTAAGTTGTTAATTCTAGCTCTGTATGGAGGAGCATCTGGGATTGGAAACTCTTCATGTTCACGACGAGGACCTGAATCGCGACCACCAAAGGCAGGATCTAATGGATTAGCACCACCTGAGTAGTGATGACTTGAAGATGATGAAAAAGAAGGTTTTTCAACTGGAATCCCAATGGTGTTGAAATCAACATCATCATCAGCCCATGAACCACCACCTAAGGTGTTATCGTTCAAGAAGGTGTTCAAATCCATCTTAACGGACTTTTTTGGAGCTAAAATGAATTCATGTTAGCGATTTGATCATTATCATTTTTTTGAATGAATAAATTTGACATAAGAATTATAACAACCAAGATTATCCATTGATCTCTCTAATTCAAGATCCATGGTATTCTTAGGAAGTCATTTCTTCAAATGTGCAAATATTTCTTCCATTATACCAAAATGCAATGGAGTCTCCTTTCAAATCTCTTCCTCAAGAGATAGGAAAAAAAAATCTCATGTACTATAGTAGGAAAAAAAAAAAATTAGAAAAGAAAAATCATTCAAAATGACGATAAATACATACCCATGTTGAAGTGTTGTTTTGTAGTTGTCTTCTGTGTGTCTAAACCTGGTTAATCCAGTGGCTGTACAATATGATCTAAAAAGGTAGAAAGATCAAAGAAACAAAGATCAAAAAATATGGAGAAAAGATGCCTAAAACCTCTATATCCCACCTATTGTGTATAGAAAAGCTGCAACTTTTTCACAATTTTTTTTTTTTCCCAGCTCACTAATTTTCATTAAAATGCGTAAAAATAGGAATTTCTCATTTCTTCAAGCTACAGAAAAAAGCATCAGCAGAATGATCATCACTCGCAACCTTTCCTCTTTTCTTTCTATTGATGAAAGTTAAATTGGGGCACAAATTTAATCAATTTGACAAGCAAAAAGGTAAACGCCGCTTACCGCTATTTTTTTATGTTTATTATTATTTGTATATTGTTATTAATTTTGACATTATTTAGCCTTTGGATAAGCCTTTTTCTTTTACTGGCTTTTCCTTGACATTTTTTTTTTTCCATTTTAAGGCTAGATTAATTTGAATACCAATTCAATATCACCTTAGCAACGGTCGATATTTCTGTTTACCACCTGAGTAATCCTTGTCTGGATAATTAGGCAGTTATAGTCCATCCGTCAATTGCCGCTTTCTTAAGGGTTTTTATTTGACATTTGCTTTTGTCGTTAAGTAAAACAACTTATATTGCTAAAATCAGTGCTACCAATTGAGAGTGGAGAAGGCCCAGTATCAGGTTTTTGATATCAGTACAACAGATGTTTACCGAGACGTTGTTTCAACCACTCAGGACAATGCTGGGTTCCTCGCGTATAGTACAGTGGTTTCTGTTGATCGTTGGGATTTCTATTCTATTCCGTTTTGTACTGGTGTTAGTATTTGGACTTCGGGTAGGGTTTGTCAATCCTTTTCTACTAAAACTTTGTGACGTACAAATGTCATTTAAGAGGGTTACTGTAAAAGTACGAACAATACAACTTCAATTGTCAATTTCATCATGGTCTAAAGTTGTATTGGTATTCGATGGAGTTGAATTGAAGTTGAAGCCTCTAGAAGATGGTTTAGAGGTTGATGAGGATGTTACTGATAGCCAGGACGATCATGAGACCTCTCTCGATGGAGATTCCAATAAAGACAACAAAGATAAGTCAGATGCTAGAGAAAAGTTGTTCAAGATGAATCAGAGTAATCCAATACGTGTGTTTCCAAAGAGTTTTCTAACGAAAGCATTGCTCAAAGTATACCTTCTTTATTTTAGATTTGTTGGGATCAAAGTTTTTGACATAAAAACCACTTGGGAAGGTATAAATTTCGAACTGAACACAGATTCAATAATAGCCAAAGTTTCACTGACCAAAAACAAAGATGATTATAGCTTCAAATTTTCTACAAGAGCTCTACAGCTGAGTTTAGATGATATCGAGGTCTTTGACGCATTGGTAATGGATGTTTCAGGTTCAATTGATTTACATGATGGTACACTGTCAAAAGTTAAAATAGCTTTCCAGTTGAAAAATATATCAATAAGAGTAATGTCTTTGATCAGAGGTGCCTCTAATTTAAAGGAAAAATCACATTTAAGGCACCGTCCTGCTTCTGTTCCCAAAATAAGAAATGAGGATTACTATTTGACCAAGCTTTATAATGAGCTTTGTTTCACCTGTTATTTTCTCCAATTGGTGGAAGAGATCAGTGTGTCATTTCACGGATTTTCTGTAAGTGAAATTCCTCTGGCTGATAAAAAAATCAAATACTGTAGTGCTTATAAACCATTGGTATTGTTTGAACTGCAAGTAAACTCATTTGTTGTCAACATTCAAAGAATGCACTTTGATTCGCCAGGATATGGCTTAAATTTTACATTTCAAGACAAACCATATCACATTATTTACAACTTTACTGGAATTTCTCTCTTGATGAAAAATACTGAAAAGAATACGCTGAAACAAGTTATCACCATTCCAGTCATGAACTATACTGGTAGTTCAAACCTAGCTTTCCAAACCTTGCAAGCTGCGAAAAATAATGAACCCTCGGCTGACTCAAAAGTAATATTCATTGGTCATATTTCAGAGCCTGTCATTGATCTCTCGACTGACGATGTCACTACACTGGTACTAAGTGCTTTGGACTATTTGAAACACAAAACTGAGATAGCTTCATCGACTGCCGATATAGTATCTAAAATAGTAGCCACAGATCATAATGAGAAAAACTGGAAAACAAAATGGAATTTGCTCAAAAGATTTTCTGATATATGGCCACTGTTGGACCTAAAATTAGGTATAGAAAATCCAGTGATTATGATGAAAAGTGATTTTGAAGATGAATTTTACAGAATAGCGGTCATACAGATGTCTTTGCTTTCTATCGAGTTCAAAACTTTCCAAGAGCGGAAAAATTCTGTTAAGTCCTATTACTCTCGTCAGAGAATTGATCTTAAAAATTTCAAGATTATGTATCATAACAACAAATCAGATCTTCATCACAGCGTTAGTAGAGTGGAAAATATCTCATTCAGACAAAAATTTGATGTGTTGCCAAATAGCGCCATGGAAGCATCCGTTGACATTCAAAATTCTAGACTAAATTTTTCAGAGATCCATACCTTGCATGGGTTGAATTACATATCGAACGAACTCTACAGCAAGATTACACCATTATTTCAACACTACAGGGATCATCTTGAGAAGTTTTGTTCTCTTCGAGAGGAGAAGTTTGATCATCATGACGTTCCAAAAACAGGGTCAAACCCTCCCTTTTCAACGGACTACAAGTCTATAGTTCATGTCATTGATGACTTCTTACCTTCTTGGCTGAAATCCATCAATTTCAGTTCGAAAGACTCTACTATCATTTTAGGATCTCGCTCATTATTGGTTTCAAAAGAACTGATGAAGATAATCGACCCACAAACTAAGAATGATTTGGTAAATGGTGAACTCAGAAAAATTGAATTGAAAATCGGTAATATTGCATTGTTGGGCTTATTTTGCTCCGCTTCTGACGATCATGATTTAACAAGCTCTGGTTCTTCTTTGGAAGATGATGACAAAGGACTCTCTGATGCAACGTCTGATATTATCAATCTTCACCATAACTGGAGAGTCAAGCTGACCACTGCAAAGGTCATAGGGAAGGTGATATCTGAAAAAAGTTCAGCCAAAAATGTACTCAAAGATAAAGTTTTCTTGAAAATTCCATCATCATCTGTCACACTAAGTCCATTTGATGATAATGAGGATAGATTGGCTTTGAACTGGAACATACCCAAAGTAGATATGTTCTACTCTGTGATAACTCATTTTATAATCATATCATCTCTTCACTTGGTGCGGAATACGATATTTGAGTTTCTCTTGAACGAAAAGGAGGAATCCCAAGTTAAGGAAAAGAAAAGATCTACACTCTCAAATGATGATGTGCTTCTAAAGTTTATGAAATCTTTGCAAATCAGTTTCAACGTTGACTTTTTTGACTTAATACTGGTACTACCCGATAAGTTGAAAATGAGGCTCGAGTTAAACAGATTGAATGCAATTGGAATCTATGAAAGTCCAATTTTAATCAATTCTCACTGTTTAAGAATATGCGCTGAATCTCCTACAGTACCCGGTTACTGGGCTAGATTACTGAATGCTGTTGATGGCTCTACTTCAATTAACTTACCCACTATTTTGCAAAAAGGCCCCGAAGATTGGTTTAATTTAAGTAATGACACATGTCACATTTCCATCCCTGATCAACTTGTTATCTATAAGATATTTGATAACATTTCAGTAATGATCAAAGCGTTGAAACAGCTTCATCATTCACTGAAATCGAATAGCAATGAGTTTGTGATTAACCCATCCATTATGAAAACACCAAAGCTGCCTAAAGTCAACCTCAAATGTAATCGTCTTCTTTTCAGTATGGATGACGATCCATTCGAGTCTGAATTGAACATGATTTTTCAGATTGGTATCATCGAGCAAAAAATGCGTTTTGAAAAGACGAAGTTACTCGAACAAAAAATTGCAGAAGAGTTGAAGCAAGCCACTTCGAAAGTTGCCAAAAGTACAACTTTTCCGGAAGTTAGAATTTTCAATGACAACGATCACACTAGTTTCATTCCGCTGGCTAAAATGGGTACTAAGAAGCTGCACAAAACATTCAATCATGCTCAGACAGTAACTGGCGTTCCCAGCTTGCAAAACCAATCGAAATTGCCTGAGCCTAACTTTAACAGTATCTTAGAGCTTAAGAACAAAGCAGAAAGTAAAGTTCAAGTCTTAAGAGAGTCTTTTGCGAAATCTTGGATTGCAAGAGTCAAAAACTATAGAATTAAAACAGAGCAGGAATTTCGAGAGAATTTCAAATTTTTATGGGGTAATCTTGATCCTAGTCAAATGCCTGAAGATTTCAATCGGAAAGTTTTACACTTTGTCACCTCTCCATCATTATTCAATTTGATACTTGAAGGAGTGGATCTGGACATACGTGAACCTCAATGTGGAGTTGAGAATATCTCCAGCTTCATTCACGATGTTGGAAAAGGTGTACCAAAGGATACTGAAAATTCCTTGATAATTCCATTGTTTTTGGATCTCAGAATGTCTGAGTTAAGATGTCATTTAAGGGACTATCCCCTGCCATTTATCTATATGCCTGCCACCACTAAACGACAATCTCGTCAACTGCCTGCGATCAGGGTTCATGGTGATATAATCATAGCTGAAGCTATGATTGAGTCAATCAAAGAAATAAGAGAGGTGTACGTCGCCTTAGTTCCTGGCTGTGAAAAGTCTGACCACGATTATGCATATTCCTTGGAAGTGCCAAAAACGTTGACGTCAATTAAAACTTACACCTTATTAGATTGGGAACTAAATTCTGAATTAAGTACCAAAGTTACGTGGGGCACTTCATATCAACCTTGCATCCAGCAGATTATGTTGAATCTGGACAATTTCAGCAAGCCTCCCATAGACCCATCTGAGAAAGTTGGTTTCTGGGATAAGATTAGAGTCTTATTTCATGCTCGTATGAAGTTCAATTGGAATCATAATGGTCAGCTTCACATTCAGTTCAAAGGTTCGAAGGATCCATATGCAATATGTGGTGCCAGTGCTGGTTTCTTGCTCGGATTCAAAGAAAATGTCGTGCTATCAATCAATGAGCACGATGATCCTGGTGAATTCTTGGTTGTGAACTCCAATCAAATTTCGTTTGCAGTTCCAAATCACATAGCTGAGCCTTTGCTGGTTTGGTCCAGAAGTACAGAGAACTCTGTATTACTTTCGGATCCTGCAACAAATTTCCAGCGGTCAACTTTCGGATACTACCTAGGAAATAATGAGAGAGTAGATATTACAAAGTATGAGGCTATGTTTGCTTTGTTCTTAGAAAAGCCAGTTATTACCTTATCAGGTGGGGTATGCTTTAAATTTGCTATAGCATTTGAGACAGACGGTTCTGATGGTGAGAGAACCTCCAAATTTACGCCACATTATGACGTCTTGTTGTGCAATCCTAAATATATTGAGAAAGGTTCTGACTATGATGCCTACAGAGGGTTCAGGGGTGAATACATTCATATGGGATTTAGTTTGATATCAACAGAGAAGGATGCTTATAATACCATACAACTGACACCAAATGCTCTTCATAACTTCTTTGAATGGTGGAAGATGTTCTCAAATACATTGTCGGTTCGTCATGGGGATCTGTTTGGCGCTGAAAAGGCATCAAAAAAATTCTCAAGCCATTTGTACACCATGAAGTACCAAGCAATGCTTGAGCCCTTGTTCATTTCCGAAGTTGTTCACGATGATGAAATGGTGGATAAGAGTTTCGAAACTATTGAATGTGTCGGCCTTAAAGGACGGGCTGCCAAGTTCATATTGGATTTACACCAAAGAAAGGAGCTCTCTTTTGATCACAACGAAAATCTCGGTGTCACAAAGAGGCTGATGAAAATGAAGTTCAACGTTGGTGTTGTTGATCTTAAAGAGCTGGACTTGAGAACTCTGAAAGCTGATTTCACCTACAATAGGGATGTCAAAGTTGATGCAAATGGTGCTGCTTCTACTAATGCAGGACATGGGAGCCATGAATTTAAATCGTTTGATGATGACTTTTCATGGTTTGATATCTCAGATTTTGGTGAGATTGGCCAGCCTAATAAGGCTGAATACAATGGTAAGATCTCAGCTTACCCTCTCATGCTTACACCAAGATTTGTTTATAATAAACAAAATACCTATGGTGATAAGTATCAAGTCGATTTCAAAACAAGCAAGCGAGTAAGACCTTTCGGTAACGAGGCGTTCCATGATTGTAGGTTGGGTCAGAATACAACTGATACTCAAAGACTAGGACTAGAAAACAGAATTAGGGAGTTGAAAGTCAAACTGGAGCAGAACCTCGGTGAAATCGAGAGCTTCAATGTGAATAAATCGACGCCAGAACAACATCAACACGTAAGCCAGCTTAAGGTGGATAGTGAACAGATAAAGCATGCCATTAAGTTTGTTACAGACCTACTTCAAGCATATGAAGAAGGGAAAAGTGTCGCGAACTCTACTTTTGATTTTGTTGTACATGATGCTGATGATGGCTCGACGTTCACCAATAAATACACCGTACACAATATGTTACTAAAGTGGAATGATAATAACAGAGACATTGTTAATAAGTGTGCTTATCTACTCGATACGGGCTCATTGCATAGAACGGTTTTACAACATAAATCACTTGCACAATTGGATGGAGCCATTGAAGCTCAAAGACGTTCAAACTTAGAGGGCGATATCTCAATGCCTTTAACAAGAGCGAACACCTATGAAAGTACTAAGTCTAAAAACGATCAAGATTTTGCCAGTCTCGGTGAAACACATGCTTCCGAGAGATTAAAGAATTTTAAGGATGAACTTCGAGAAGTTGCAGTCACTTGCTTCTACAGGACACATGACAATCACTTTGTGAAGTTCATTTCTCCACAGATTCAACTGCAAAGTGAGGTAGACAAACATTCCTGTGTGTTGGTTGTTGCTCCAGATATTGAACTGAATGTTATAGCATTTGATGGAAATGAAACAGACGATGACTATAATGAGCAACTTTTTGAACAAAGATTTGGTGCTATATTGAAGAATGCTAGTATATTCGCTTTCCATGATAGAGAGGTAATCAACACCGGTAAATTATTTTTCAGCTCATCTTCATACGGTTCGAACACTACATGGCCTCCATGGCTAGGTGTTGAGTTATGTCATGATGGCTCATTAATTGGCGATCATGTCTTGATGGAGAAAACCTCAGTTGTTCTTCGTTACGATAAAGTGTTGACGACCTCCTTTCTTGGGGCTGAAGAAGTTGATACGAGTAAACTATTTTGTGGTCTTGCTCAAGCTGTCTTTACATGTGACTCTCAACAATACTACCTGATGAAAAACATTGTTATGAAACTTTTGATATATAATGAGCCAAAAAGTGCTCATAATAAAGAACGAGAAACAAAGATGATGTTAAGATTAGATATGAATGATATAGTGGGTGTGAAAAAGAGAATAGTGCAATTGCAAGATGCAATCAAACAAGCGAGTTATGCTATTCAGAATCTGGATGTGAGAAGACCTATTTTGGATGACATAGAAAGGGATGATTTGAACATTATATCTGTTGCAAGACATGAAGCCTTATTAGAACTTCATATGTTGATGCATGTTTCACTGTTAGGATCTACTAAAATTTCCGAAAAGGCATACGATTTTCAGGAATGGCTTATTAAAGCTGATGATATCAAATTCCACATGTTGGATGAAAATAGGGTTCCATTCTTGGATGTTATCCTACAAAAGTCTCTGTTCAAAAGAGTCATGCGTACGGATCGCTCAGACAGAAATCTGATCAGTATACAAAATCTTGAGATTATCAATCTTGACAAACAATCTCACCTTCCTGTGCTATTTTCTGCTCATAATGAACTGTCGAAGAAGAAAGTTGACGTACATCGTGAGAAGATCATTATAGAAAAGGAAGAGGTGCCACAGATACATATTGTATGGCACATGGATCAGCCTGTTGGTGGTATTCGTGTGATGAAGAAATTTGACGTTGAGTTACGACCTGTTCAGATAAGTTTAGAAGAGTCTTCAGGTCAAAAGATTTTGAATTTTGCCTTCCCTAACGAGAAAGTGAGTGATGATTATTCAAGTGATGAAGATGCAGAAGAAGAGTTGGATAATTTGAGTGTCAGAAGTGAAAGATCTTCAATCAGCAAAGTGGCAAATGGCAAGACTAAGTTCAACCCTAAATTCACTGGTCATCACAAAGGAGACACTGCCAGTACTACTAGTTCTATAAGTAGCAGTAATAAGATAAAAGGTTTCTTTGGCTCTAGATCAAAGAATGAAGGACGTCATCTAGTTAAAGTTTCTTCCAGAAATGGATTCAAATCCAATAGTGAGAGTGATGAGGACAATGATAGTGAACTTGAAGATAGTGATGATGACGATAAAGGTGCAGATGAGATGGTGAAGAGAGCCTCGAGTTATTTGAGTATTGTTTCGTTTAATTTGAGAAGTGTTGTTGTCTGTGTTACATTTAGAGGAAAAGGTGCCCGAAGATTGATTAATGTGTCAAATTTTGAATTTACACTTCCAGAGATTGCATTTACAAATCGAACTTATACCTTGTTAGATTTGACCATGCATTTAAAGAAGGCTGTGATTAAGTCCTTGTTAAGTCACACGGGTAGTATTCTTGGTAACAAATTATCAGCGCATAAACACCCAATAAACCAAAAGCCTTTGAAAGGTATAAGTGAATATTCCACTGCAAGGATCAAGAGTTTGAGAGAAAAATAGATGATTGGTTGCGGGGTACGTGGGGACCTGGAGTCCCGAAGAGATAGATAAGGATAATAAGAAACAAAAGTTATGATTTTATGACCGATTAGAGGTATTACATCGTTTTCAACTTGTAGTTCTATTTGTTAATTAGTGTATAGTTAATTTTTTTCAAAAGAGAATCTTTGATCTCAATTTCTGATTTACGTATTAAAGTCATAATTATATGCTCACAGAGTATAGTTTTGGGTTCATAACAATTCATTAAATTAAATCTTTATATATGTTTGAGAAAGACTGGCAAACATGTGCTAATACTAACAATTATAGTTAGTTATATATCAATACGACGACGTTTATTATCATCTTCACGTGTTTTGGATTTTCTTTTTGTACCTTGACCTCCTACATCACCAATTGCTAGATTAGAAGTATCAAATCCAGGTATACCAGTATCAGGAGTTTTCATAAAATCTAAATTGTAACTCAGCATTGTTGGTTCAAATTTATTAATCAAAATTGGAGCGCCTTCTCTATCTGGAGCATATACAATTGGAGATATTGTGCGATCTTTGGGTATGAATGTATGTTTCCCAGACAAGTCAGTGACATGAGCCTTGTAAGATTTCCTTAGTTTGACACCACTGGTTCCATCTTCGTTTAATCTTGCAACTGAATTAGATATTGTTGATAGATTGTATAGCTCAATTAGGTTCTGTGTTGGATGAGGTCTAGTTTTGGAATAGATGGGAGCACTGTCTACGTAGTAGTAGCCCTCAGGTGCTATATGTGAGATATCATTGGACATTATTGTATAGTTGAACTGAACAAATGAAATATATTCAAGGGTAATTGATGATAAGACGCATTAATCTACTAAAAATGCCTTAAATTGTGACAAAATATATCTAATCGCAGCCATAGTCAAAATTATAAAATCCGTGGGTAAATAAAAAAAAAAAACCTGTTCTATTTTCGCGAATACTAGCCCTAGTGTCTTTTTTTTTTTCCAAACTTTGACAAGCAAATAGTCACCTGATCAATGAGGGCAGTCAGCCCTAAAAATGTCCAGATGTTTTTGAGAAAAAAAACAAATAATGTTGCCCGTTTCAAATTGCCCTTCTTTTCAGTGGGAAAAAAAAGGCTTTATTTTCGTTATGGAAATTTTTTTGAAAAGTGATTAAAAATTCGCGAAAATGGTAAAAACTCAAGTACAGTCACACATTTAAATTTATCCTTTTAGTATGAAGAGTAGGAAAAATCAACACCATTGGGCTTTTTGGGCTGGGAAAAAAAGTATATTGAAATTTTTCGTTAAAGTGTATAATCTATAGTTAAAACACAGGTTTGTTCTTAGAAGAAGAGGTTCAAGTACATTAGAATAAACATACAAGGTACGTTTCATATCATGAGTATAGAATGAAGACAAGTATAGAGAAAGAAATGAACTGTGTAATTAGTACCATCAAATTTCCTTGTGTTGCAATGTGTGTTTTTAAGAATTTATTGTAATTCAAGATTATATCAACTGAAAGAGAAGTGACTATACAAATGGGATACTATCAATAGAGACAACGTGATAAAATAGAAGATGTGTGACAATATATGAAACAGGGTGGATTCATTTTTAGTGTTATAATAATATACTTTTCCAATCAATGGTATACTAGATCATGAAGAAAGTATCTCAAATCATAATTCAACAGTGAACTTGAAGCTAGCGTCTTGCATATCGTTCACCTTACATTCCTAGATATATGACGAACATATCATATCAAGTTAAATTAAGTTGTTATCACCATCAGACGAGAACATATCAAGTACATTATACTCCATTACTGAATCACACGGCAATATAGTCATTGAGGGATACATAAACACAAAACCAGAAAGGGACAAGGACTTCTCAGGTCAGTCACCCTTTTCCATTTCCTTCTCTTTACATATTCTTCTTAAGACATGATAGATTTACTAACAATACTATTTAGATGGCTGCTTCATTAACCCCAAAAGTTATCAAGAAATTCACCAAGAAATTCAAACGTCATCATTCTGATCGTTATGCTCGTGTTTCTGAAAACTGGAGAAAACAAAAGGGTATTGATTCCAACGTTAGACGTCGTTTCAGAGGTACTATTCCTCAACCAAAAATTGGTTACAGAAATAACAAAAAAACTAGACATTTAAGTCCATCTGGTCATAAAACTTTCTTAGTTGCCAACGTTAAAGATTTAGATTTATTATTATTACACACTAAAACTTATGCTGCTGAAATTTCTCATTCAGTCTCTTCAAGAAACAGAGTTGACATTTTATCCCGTGCTAAAGCTTTAGGTTTAAAAGTTACTAATCCAAAAGGTCGTTTAGCTCTTGAAGCTTAATCGGTTGTTTTATGTTAACCCTGGTGATGTGTTTATATATATATAAAAAGAATAATATCATTTTTTGATTTGTTGTTTTCATGAACAAAGAGCGTAGAGTTCATTGAATTAATATATTACACAATCACATAAAGAAAACCATATAGTTATATAGATATATAGCAGTGTGATAGCAAATATGCTTTCAAGTTGCATATTAACCAGAATCTCAAAATGATATTGAAAAGAACAATAAAACTATATATATATGTAAAAGAAATAGCATCTAATGCATTACAGCATAATCTCTCAATCCTCTTCAATATATCAACTTCAAACTAATAAATCATACATATATATTATCTATATATATATATGGAACACTGGCTATTTGAACAGTAATAAAAAGTAAAAGGAACACACTCAATCAAGATTTTCACACAAGCAGATACATAGGTTTAAAAGAATAACCAACCAATGATAAATGCGATTAGAGCAATCAATAAGATGGTAGTTATTGGAGATGAAGTCTTTGAAGCAAGGGCTTTGGTGGTAGATGATGAGTCCTTGTTGGCGTTGGCAAAAGCAGTGGTTGATCCAGCAACGTTAGAGTCAAGTTTTTCATTAAGCGCATCAATTTTGCTTCTATCTTCTTGACTTAAATCTTTATCAGTTGATGATGATGATGTAATTTTTTCAGAGTTTGAAGCTGAAGATGCTGAAGTGATTCCTCCACTGGCAGCAGCAGCAGCAGCAGCAGCACCAGATCCAGCGACACCAGATCCAATAACAGCACTACTAGGATCATTAACACCTGTTGAATTACCAGATGAACTTATACCATTTGAATCATCTTGATAATTTGTATCAACTACATATTTAACTTTAATCTTTTTAGAAACTGATTGTGGTTTGAATTCAGCTTCTAATTTTGGCCATATTTCAGCAACTGTATTTTCACCTAAATCATATGGAGCAGGTAATGAAACTATTAAAAATTTATCATTACATTTAAAATCTTCTTCAGGTTCAGCTCTTAAACCTAATAAAATAACAGAAACGTCAACTGATTCACCAGGTTGAACAACAGCAGAATTTGGTCTAACACAGTATAATTTTGGAGCGGTAGTTTTCACTTTGAAGGCAATTGTTTCTTCAGAATCATTAGATATGGTGATCAGTTCAGTAGAAGGTTTTGTGAATGGTGCTGTGACTCGTAGTTAGTATTTCATTTCCACATTTGATAGCTAAGAGCTTTAAAGTTGTCTCTCTTCTCCTTTTGTCATTAATAAGACGAATCGATTGAATAAAAGTCTTTGTTTGATTGGTAATAGGATTTACAACTATAACATAGCAAAAACAAAGCCATTCTCCTCCTTCTCTATGGAGAGCAGCAATATACTCACATTTAAACTCAAGTAAATTGGGAGTGATGACAGTCATTGGATATATCTATATTCTTGTGTGCACTTCAATGGCAAATCTCAAGTTTTGATGTAAAGATTGATTAAATTTTAGTATTATAACCACGATTTGTTCTTGTTGTCCTAAACTTTTAGGTTGTTGTTGATCTGCGAAAAAACACAAACAAAATGAAATTTCTCAATGGGGCGTTTGATCCGGGCAAAGAACCAGAAAACTGATAAAAAATCTGAAATTTTTACAAAAGAAGCACAACTAAAAGAGCACAATTTGACTTGGCTCTAGAATTGTTAAGGGACTTTCTGATACGTTCAATTGATCTAACTTCTCTCTTAGTATCTTATTCACAATTTTTTGGTTTAATATGGATGTGAAATTTGTCAATTTCCTCTTTTGACAGCTTTTTCAGTTTTTTTTTTTTTTTCGCCTAAATTGTCAAGAGCGTTTTTTTTGCTAGTTAATTTTTTTTCTCTTTTGCAATTTTTTGCTCTGTTTTTCAGTAATTTTCGCTTTTTGCTTTTCTTTTAGGCAATTTTGTGATATTTTCAGGCTTTTGTTGTTAGTTGCAACTTTTTCAAATTTACACATCCGAGGCATCTCTTATAAGGTCCTAATTGATCTTGTGAAGGTCGGAACTTACAAATATATATCAAGTCTATATAGCGTTGAGCATTGCTTATTGATATGTGTATTTTAATCAAGAGTAGAGGAATATCAATAATCCTCTCCTCTACTGACAACCTCCTTTTGAGTAGGATGTAATATTATCGTATGTTCATATTGTGCAGTATAAGAACCTCTTATATCGTTTAATGGAGGATAATCTTGTACTATACCGTCTTTAACCAGACTGTTCAATGCCAGTAGATATTTCTCCTCTCCAAGTCTATCCAGATATCTACGACAGAATGGTAAAGTGCCAAAATTCGTTTCAATTGTTGATAGCAGTTGTTTAGCCTTGTTTAATCTTAATGGAGTCTTTGGTGCATCAACGTTTAAGGCATAATGAGAACATTCACCTTCAGCAACAACATAACCACGACCTGTAGAACCAAAAGTTTCAATTGCAAAAATTTCACCTTCTTCCATCTTTGTCTCATCATTATTTTTAACAATTGGTACAGATTTACCACCATGAATTTGATATTGACCAATGTTATGACCATTTAAATTTCTAATGGCTTTCACTGGATAAGTCTTACCATCTATTTCAACTTCATAACTCTCCATAACTTCTTGAATTTGTTCACCAATATCAGTCAATCTAACATCAATACCGGCAACTTTAATACCAGTATTCGTTGCCTCTTTAACAGCTTTTAATAAGTTATCATATTTAGGATTCCACGTTTTGGTAAACGCACAATCAACGATAAATCCATCAACATGAACACCATAATCAACTTTTAAAACATCATCATATTCAATAACGGTTTTATCACCAGCATTTGGTGTATAATGTGCTGCACAATAGTTTCTTGAAACACCAGTTGGGAACCCAATACCACCTTTTTTACCATCTGATTGATCTGAAAAAATTCTAACAGAGTTTTCAATGGTTTCAGCTAATTCAGTTGTTGTCATACCTGGTTGAAATTTACCATCAAGATGTTTTCTAACACGACGATGAATCTCAGCACCTTTTCGTAACTTGTTCCATTTCTCTTGATCTTGATTATCCAAATATCTTTTCTCTTCATCTGTTGTTCTATAGTTGTTTAAATCTTTATACTCTTGCCATTCACCTTCTGGATATATCTCATCTGGATAAAACTGTGTAATTGGTACAACTGTCTTTTTCTTCTTTTTATTACTCTTCTTTTTCTTTTTCTTCTTCTTATCCTTATCCTGTTCACCACCATTGTTCTCCTCTTCATTATCATCATCATCATCATCATCATTATTATTATCAACTTTTAGTTCGCTTAATTTGTCTTGAACTTTGCTAACAGAACCACCATTTCTAGTGGCTCCAGCGATGTCATTGCTAGATATTCCAGATACGCTCTCGGTAGTCTCTGACATTATGAATAATAGTCCTCGATCAGTGAAAGTATAGGATAAATATGGGATCTCTTCTTTTAAACGTATCTAAGAATGGCTCTTAATGTTTTTTTTTTGTCTTTGGCTTTTTGACATTCGATATAGAACAAATTCGTGATTTAAAACTAAAATTTTGATCATGAAAAAAAAAGATGGAAATTGGATAAAATGAACCGCTAATTGTGATAGGTTATGGAATAATTCAACCAGCTATCTTTTGTTTTCATAAAGCTAAATCCAAAGATATGCTAGCTCTGCGCCGTATAGGGCTATTCGGGGGATGCAATACCCTCACAACAGCTGTTGTCTCTAGACTCCAGCCACAATCAACATCGATAATGAATTCGATCCGTCAAAACTCATCATCAAATTCTAAAACAGAACCTCTATATAATGTTTTCCAAATACTCAAAAGAGATGGTAAATCAAACAACAATAAAAGCAAAAACACTCTAAACAATTTTAACACTGCAAACGTTGAAGATCTTTCATCTAATAGTTTCAACGGTAATAAATATGGATTAAATAAGAACAAATCATCTATGAAAGTGCTAATAGCCGATATTGACTATAAGGCTAAACCAACTGCTGATGCTTTAAAACTTACAGGTCCATTGGCCGGTAGAATTGTTCCAGTGTTCAGGGGTGATGTCAATACTGCTTATAAGAGATTAAAACAACTGATAAATGCAAATAACATAAGAGGTACGAAACAAGAACAAAGGTTCCATCGTAAACCTGGTAAAGTGTTGGAAATGAAGAGAATTAGAAGAAAGAAGAAATTGTTTGATAGTGGAATTAAAAGATTGATGAATTTGGTCAAAGAAGCAAAGAGAAGAGGATATTAAATGTATATATATAATATAAAAGAGCATGTTTATAAGTAAGAACCATATATCATGTGACCCATACGCATATAGTATTCATTGGTTGCAATCGTAGTTTGTTTGTCTATTAGTTTCAATTCTTTGTTACTTGAAAGATTTCCAATTTTGACTGAAAAATAATCTCATTAATTCCCCGAGGATCTTTTTTAGTGTTAAAGAAAAAAAAAGAGAGAGAGAGAGAGATCATTTGATTTATTCGTTTCAATCTTCAAAAGGGCTCTTTCAAGTTTGGTTGTGGAAATTTATTTACACTCGCTTGTTGTTTCTCTAGTGACACGTTTATTTTGAAGGTCCTTTAGCTATCACACTCTAATTTTTGGTCTCTTCTTTTGACTTTGAGTTCAATAGTTTGGTTATATCTGTGGCTTGTACAGAAATATATATATATATATATATATAATCAGCAACAAAACATAGGTGCTTCAAGGTGTTAAATTGAAAATGTCCACAGCTAATGCTAGTGCCAGATCGGCATCGATCAATCTATTGAACACAATCATCGGTGCTGGTATGCTTGCTATGCCTTATGCTATAAAATCTGATGGTATTGCACTTGGAATATTTGTAATACTGTTATCAGCATTCACCTCATCATTTGGTCTATACCTTCAAGGTGTATGTTCTAAATATGTCACCGCCGGTGAGGCTTCATTCTTTGCATTAGCACAGTTGACTTATCCTCAGCTTAGTGTTGTTTTCGATTTAGCCATTGCAATCAAGTGCTTTGGTGTGGGAATATCATATCTTGTTGTTATTGGAGATTTAATGCCAAAAATTATTGAATCATTAGTTTCAGAGGATTATTTAAACGGTCATGATTTGCTTATAGAAAGAAATTTTTGGATAACAATCTTTATGGTTGTCATTGTAGCACCGTTATCATTTTTGAAAAAATTAGATTCATTAAAATATGCTTCAATGATTGCACTATCATCAGTTATTTATTTAGTCATATTAGTCTTTATTCATTTTTTAAAAAATGATATAGTTGAAAAGGGTAAAGTTAGAATTTGGCAACCTTTTACAATATCATCAATTTTTGCAAGTTTCCCAATTTTTGTATTTGCTTATACTTGTCATCAAAATATGTTTTCTTTGGTTAATGAATTAGAAGATAAATCAAATAAAAATATTAACAAGGTGATATCATATTCAATTGGTACTGCATTGTCTTTATACTTGCTTGTTGGATTGACTGGATATTTATCATTTGGTGATAATGTTGAAGCCAATGTAATAGTTGGTTATCCTCATGCTATATCTTCAACCATTGGTAGAATTGCCATTGTCATCTTGGTTATGCTATCATATCCTTTACAAGCACATCCTGCAAGGGCTTCAATCAACCATATAATCCATTATTTTAAACATGTTTCCACAATTCCACAAACCCTTTCTAAAAAGCTTTCCATATCAACATTTACCTCATCTACCACTGATACCAATATAACTACTACTGCTAATACTACAAGTGAAATTATTGATACTGGTAATAATAGTTCAAGATTGATTAGTGAAGATGATTCGTTAATTGAATATGAAGATCATCAATTAGCGGAAGAAGGTGCCACAGGTAAAAAATCAGTCTCACCGTTGAAAGGTCGTAAATTTATAATTATAACTTCAATAATTTTAATATTTAGTTATCTAATTGCAATTTCAGTTAAATCTTTGGCTCATGTTTTAGCATTTGTCGGTTCAACAGGATCAACATCAATTTCATTTATATTACCAGGAATATTTGGTTATCAATTAATTGGATCAGAATATCTAGCTCATAATGAAATTCCAAAAAGTACATATATATTGAAATATGCTTCTCTAGTTT
Source organism: Taiozyma peoriensis (assembly GCA_030574875.1). Classification (NCBI taxonomy): domain Eukaryota; kingdom Fungi; phylum Ascomycota; class Saccharomycetes; order Phaffomycetales; family Wickerhamomycetaceae; genus Taiozyma; species Taiozyma peoriensis. The sequence continues at coordinate 21,901 of JAJMFM010000088.1, forward strand.
TAGCCATTTGGGGTTTCTTAGTCATGGTTATATGTTTATCTGCTACTATTTTCTTAGGTGCTGGTCACTAATATACAAATTAATATTTGATCTATATTTATACTGATATATAGAAGTAAAAGCTTGACCAAAATCAATAAAGTGTCAGTAAGATTGATTCATATAGTGATCTATTCTCAATTGAAGATATGTAGATCAATGGGTATTGTGATTATATAATAATGATTACGTCATATCTTCCTCAACACATTAAAAATTTTGTAATTAATTACGTAAACATTTTACACCTTTTGTTGTATATTTTTTTTACGTGTTTTTTTAATGTTGATTTTTAGGGAGGAAAAAAAAAAAGCTGAATCAGATGCGAAAAAAAAAAAAAAAAAGGACATTCTTTAGTGAAATTTTGAATTTTACATAATTAAAATAAAGATCAGGCACAAAAGTGCGAATACTAAAAATTGAAAGAGGACCAAAATCAAAAGTATATATATATATTTCACCTTTAACGCATTCCTTTGGATTGACTCTTTATTTCTGCTGCTGCTGCTACCTACTGATTCAGTATCACATTTGACCATTAGATCGTGATTTGCACTTGATTCGTCTCCCCTTTTTGTAATACATACAGTTACGATTATTATCACATATCAACCAATAACAACAACACATAATCAAACAATAGCGGCACACGAATATTTAACGAGAGTCATAACTACTGAAGAACCAGCTTTGCAGAGTGTTTTACCCAACATACAGATTAAATCAATCAATACCCATTACATAACACATATAAACAATGTCAAAGTCTGCTCCAAGAAGTTCCACCTCCAGTTTTAAAATTTCTAATCTAACAACCGATCCATTTGCCATATCAACTCTATCGGTAGCTCTAATATCATGGGTTATTGCATTTGCTGGGTCTTTAGCTTCAGATCTAGATGATAGCTTCCCAAGATTTACATGGTGGGGTTTAAGTTTTGAACTTATCATGCTACTCATTCTGTTTTTCTTATATACATTTGATTTAATCGATCAATATAAAAACTTTTTAACTTCGGGTTTTGCTATTGGATTCATATATAGTACAAACTCTGCTACAAATTTGGTCTATGCAGGTGGGTCTAAAAAAGCTGCAGCTTCAGCTGGTGTTATATTATTATCAATGATAAATTTGATCTATGTCTTTTATTATGGTGGTGATAACTCATCTCCAGTCAATCAATGGATTGACTCATTCTCCTTAAGAGGACCAAGACATTCAAATAATCCATTTTATAACAATGGTCAGCAACCAATGAGAATAAGTAATAGATATTCAACTGCAAATACAAACATAGATGATCTTAGAGATTCAACTCTATCAAATCAAAGATATGGATCTTCAAGATTAAACGGATTAGAAAACAACTTTTCAAATAGGGCAACAACAACTACTGAAACTACTGGAACTCCAATTTATGATCACATTCAAGATAATAATGAAGAAACTCATATTAGTGCTACAACTCAACTCAGTGGTACAAATGATTTCGGTATTGATTCAAACTTGGCTATAGATGATTTCCCATATACCGCAAGAGCTTTATACTCTTATGAGTCAAGTCCTGAAGACGAAAATGAAATCTCTTTTGAAAAAGGTGAAATTCTAAAAGTTAATGATATACATAGTAGATGGTGGCAAGCAAAAAGATCAAATGGTGAAATTGGTATATGTCCGAGTAATTATGTTGAATTAATTGAATAGAACTAATAATGCTAAAATTATACCCCCTCCACAAAGTTATAACCCCTCATTATACATATATATTCCCACATAGACTTTAGATCTTCATTTACCGAAGTGCTCTATGATGAAACCTTCTTCTTGCTGTTTCCATGAGTTGTTCGCGTTGGCTTGAGGTGCTAGACTCTACTCCGATTAAAGTTTAGTCTTGGAGAGATGTCAATCTCCAGATCCTCTTCTCTTTCATTTTTTGGGACTGAGTTATCATTATACTCATTTCTTGCAATGGGGTGTGGATTATAGCCCTCTCCATGCTCTGTTTTCTATCGTTAGTGGGCTAAATGTCATACAATATATATCGACGACTTTTATGTCTATATTCTTATCGATCAGAACGTAAATTACATTATAGATCCATAAATTTCATAGAGTTAACGTATCTCCAACTGTTTCTTCTTGCAGAACTGGGATGGTTTGCTGGTCCAGTTTACCTGTAAGTTCCTTAATTTAACTGATACTTGAAGAGTTAGATCAGGCAAAAAAAAATACCATCAATAATTCCGCGGGTAAAGCCGAAAACAATTTAGAGCCGAGAGAGATACAGCTATTATGAAGAAATTTAAAAATTCGTTAATCACAGAATGAGTGTCAAACCAAAGTTTCCTTAGCATCAATTGCTTACAGGTAAATTGGATTTGTAAACTATAAAGTTGGTTTTACACTTTTTCTCCAACTAATACACATTAAGATCAGGACATATCCTACAGATACCACAGTACGTAACTTTTAAATGTATGCGTGTAAAAATCTAAATGCACCAATAACTTTCAGTAGAATGAAGCCCATCCCAAGTAAATAACGGCTAAATTTTTAACATCAGTAGCTTCCTGTATTAACTGCTGAACTGTCGCTTCCACACTTAGTCCATTGCCAACTAGCTTTTCTTCAACACCCTTGACAGCTCTACCAGCATCAGAACCATCGTCTTCGACTTTGGTCTTTGTATTATCCTCATTGTAATCTTGGAGCTTTTTCTTGCGTACTGGAGATATTGCCCAGGAGTATAAAGGATCATACTTCAAAACATCAAGAATACCAACAATTCTTTCAACATTCACTCTTAATACCCTGAAAACATGCTCTGATCCCTTTTCAAAGCTTCCCTTTACTCCAGTGACTCCTAGTCCATCAACGATATCTCTTGTTAACCTAAATGGAACGGTTTCAGGAATTGGTAACAATTTTCCTTGATCAAATGCAACACCCAAGTCAATATGTATCGGTTCACCGGTTTTCTTATCAATTAAAATATTATTCAAATGACGATCACCTAACCCCAAAATATAACCAACAATAGAACTCGTGACTATACCCCTAGTATAAATTTGTCTACTTTTGTACCAATGATCAACATTGACAAAAGTTTCGAAAAAAAATTCTCTAAACTTTGGTTGAGTTTCTTTTGCTATCTTATTATAAGTTGAAACTCTCTCTCTTGTACTCTTTGATTGGCAATTCTTCATTAAGCTTCTGGCATTATCGAAACTAATCTTATCATTTCTATGCAACGGTCTCAAAACATCATTCAAAGAGATAGAGTCTGCCACAAATTCAATCATACCAGATGATGGACCAAGTGGAACAACTTTGTAGGTTCTAATCTTTAGACTTCTTCTCCTTGTTTCCATATCTTTTTGTAGAATTATGTTCACTTTCTCAAAAACTTGCTCCATAATGGCATCTTGTCTGAGATCATCAGATCCACCTTTTAATAGCATTCGATGTGATGAGCCATTACTCAAATTTACTTTCAAAATTTTGGGCAGACTGATACCCGATGGTGATATTGAAACGTGAGGATTGATAGATGTGATTCTTGGTATAGAGTCATAATCTCCTTGCAAGGATATTGGTACGTTGTTTATCGTTGGCAAGGGTATGTTTAGCGTTGGTAACGTCTCAAGCCAAAATTCACCATACTTTAAATTTTCAAGATAAAGTTTTTTCTCTTGTTTTACTTTCTCAGTGGCTAACGTAATAGAATTCGAAACCAGTTTATCAATCGGTCCCATGACTTTTGAGTGAAATTGTGAGTCTGTCTTCAAAGATCTCCAAATCAAATCAGCTGCTTCAGTTCTAGATCCAATCGTCTTATCGTTCTTAGATATTTCATATAGTCTTTGGACCCTAATATTCATAATATAATATAGTGTATGAAATGGGTGCTTGTGGCACATATTCACCAGCAGTCGTTGCAGAGAAGACTGAAACCCATTTTTCTCGTTAGCCAATCGAGAAACAAGTTGATTGGTCCAAGAAATGAACTTGTATTCCGGAACATTCATAATTTCTGATTCAACAACCTTTATAACAAACTCCTTATCCGAATATTGTAACCACAACGCACAGAATTTGTCAATGTCTTCATCATCAAAGCTATCATCCACTGAAATGGCCTTAAGAAAAAATTCAATAGCTTTATGAATACAAACCTCTCTGTTTTTAAGCAGTGAGTCTAAAGTCTCTTTATCAGAATCATACTGCAGCATGACTCGCTGGTAGTACCTCTTAGCATCCTTCTTATCTCTCTCTGTCGTCTCTTTGCCTTGAATGATGATCTTAAGTTCGTGCAGTTCTGCTCTCTTTGAACTCAATAGTTTCTCTTTCTTTTTGAGTTCGCCTTCGCTACCAGGTAATTTTACTTGCTTATAACAAAAATATCCGATGATGTGATAGACCTCTGCTTTCCCCCTGCCACTTGAAACATTACCTATATTAGCCACCGCATCAGCAACATGATCCTCCATTATTTGCTCAAATCTCTTTTGTCGAGATTCTGAGTTCCACTTAACAAGATTGGAGCTGATAGAAGATTCTGTGAGATGGAAAAGATGTGTTGGGTAAACTGCCTTCTGGCAGTCAAATTCGAGATTGAGATTATTCTGCAGCATGGCAATTGGTATGACAGTTTCACCATGTTTCCACAACGTGCAAGCGGATTCAAAATTGGACAACTTAGCTAGGAATGATTTTACATGAACATCTGGTGGTAAACGCTCTACAATCTTATCTAGCAAGACGGCAGAGTTGATAGATCTTTGCCTTTCATTGTGCAGTCTCGAATATGCACCATACCTTGAAAGTTCATGTGATGATGCAAGAAATGATTCATCCCGGCCAATATTGTCACCAATGCTCTGAAGCACAATCCGTCTTGAAAGTATAATATCTTCAAATGACTTGAACGGTGCAAACTGAAACCATTTATCTGTAATTCGAACGTAGTCAACAACATTTGCAACCAAATCCACAGAAGGAAATCCCGAAAGAAGCTCAATATTATAAATCACGGACAAAGTTTTCAATAATTCTTTGTTTTCATGATCACTCCTCAGTAAGTTTCTCATGGAGTCTTTGCAAGCTTCACCAGTTGTGATGTACGACTTGCTTTCCTTAGCCAACTTTAGTATGGTATAGTAATGTTCACTTGGACTCTTTGGCAATAAGGGAGGAGGAATGTCCCACTTATCAAGCTTTAAGCACCAATCATAGGTGTTTTTGAGCTTATTTATTGGGTCCAGTTCATTACTGACTATGCCTGATAGACCATCAAGGCTATTCCCAGACAATGATGCTAATAAATTTTCCCTTGAGTGAGGCATGTTATCCAAGACTATGGAGGAATCGAATCTAGCACTATTAAACATTATTTGCTCGTAGTTGTTATTTTCAGTTCTATTTAACATGTTTATAGCATAATCTAATGATGCTTGAACGGGAACACCATATAGCAGATCACAATCATCTAAACCCTCATAAATTTTGGTTAAGATGGAAGCCAAGGAGTTGATTTTCTTGTTTTGTCCTATATCTAGTGAGACATACTCTTCAAGTACAGACAAAGAAAACTTTTTTAGATTGACCAGAGCTGCATGTTCGAACAACTTTGTCAAGTCAAGTTGTTTGTAGATAAATGTGAAACGTTTGATACCTTCTTTAGCTGCGATACGAATGAAGTAGCACAATTCTAAAACCAGCTTGATCTTGAAATTTGCTTCATAAATCAGCTCTTTGTTATCCAGTACCCCACCTATGTATTCCAAAATTTGGGGAACAGCATGAGTGGAGTTATGACTAGCATAAAACAGCCACAAATGGTTTAGTAACTTTTCAGAGAATATGGGAAAGGCGGATAAGAAAGATCGAAGGGGTGACAAGAAGGGGGCCAAATTTTGTAGCTCATTCAGCAGCGATAGGCAAATCTTCTGACACCACTCCGAAGTACTAAGAGATCGAAAGTCTTTGTCAAAAGATATCTCTTTCAGACTTGGAACTTCCAGCACAGTAGCATTGAGTAAATTGAACGTAAAAGAGTCTATCTTTAATAGATGTTTAGCGTGGACACCTAATACCGACTCATAATTGACATATTGGTCCACTTTCGAAGGATCTCTAGCATGCTCATACGCTACCTGACCGATCACCTCGCGAATATGAACAATAACCCTAAAGTCAGATACTGCTTTCTTCAACTTGATTAATTCCTCAAAAACGGTATCTAGAGTTTGTGTTCTCGAGGTAATGTCGTATTCAATACTAGGTTTGACTTCTTCAAAATCATTTTTTAGTTCCTCACCAGTCTCAAGATAATATCGACCAAGGTATCTAGCAATGAAAATAGCTAGTTCTCCACCAACATTCTCTTCCGAGGACTTCATTAATAGATTAGCAACGTCCCGACTAGTTCTAAATCCAGAAGGAATCACGCCTACCGATGGGTCCTTCACAAGAACCATTGCAATGACACGAAGAACAATTTTCCTCATTTCTTCATCTGCTACTTGAGATGCATATTTCAAGTGACTATGCAGAATATTCAGAGTAATACCTGTAGGTTTTCCAAGAAGAGCGTTCGCAAATGCCGAAAATAAGTCGTTCCAAGCCCTTTTAGGGCTGATCCTGAACGAAGCTTCAATTAGATAACCTTTGAGCAAATGCGACACAAAATTCTCTTTTTCTGAAAAGTTGGTAAACTCACAAAACAAATTCAGCAATCCGCTTGGGTAAAGTTTTGATTCCATTACATTGTTAGGATATATCTTAAGGGAAGTGACAATGAGGGAAGCTGCCTCCATATGAAGCGTGGAATTTGACAGTTGAGAAGTGATGCCTTTAATAAAAGGTAGTAGAACTTCATCCTTCTGAAAACTTTCCTTAGCTATAATTAAAAGAAGCTTCAGCTTTCTGAGCCAGATTAGACTTTCATCATTTGAGATGGAAAGTTGAAGGGATCTCAAAAGGTGGTTGAGAAGAAACAAAACTGCACCAGTTGACCAAAAGTCGTCATCTTTTGAGAACCTCATAATTTGGTAAAGGCCGTCGGAAAAGCTGACTGACGCATAAGACAATGCATAGAGAATCAAAGAGTCATCTGAAACAAGATCATTTAGATGGGGTAACTCTTTCAGACCGATGATATACTTCAAAAAGGACTTTTCATCAGAGACATCAATGAATTGGAAGATTTGATGGACTATCATAAGTGCCTGATGCTCAAGAATAGTAGAGTCAAAATTTGAGTTCAAAAGTCTCTCCATTTTTGACCTAATTCCACCGTTTGTGTAAGAAAGTGGGACTAAAAGAGATATAGCTTCGATTTGTATTTCATTTTCTTCACTGCCAGAAAGCCTCAAAATTGAGTCGATGGACTCTCTACTAGACGATTCTCTGGACTTTGAAACAGAATAGAGCAACACCCTTTCTTCTCTGAAAAAATCTTCTTTTGATTGGTATCCAAAATGAGAATAAGGAAGAGTTTCAAAATTTTTGAAGGTATCAAACCAGTTTACAAACAGCTCCAACAATTCAAGTCTTGGGAGTTGGCGCAGCCATTTTATTTTGTAGAGCTCTAAAATTCCAGATATAACGTCCACCGCATAGTATGAAAAATGAGGATATCCACAGTAACGGATAATGATTGACAAAGACTTGATAAAATATGTGTAGCTCAAGCAACTCAAATGTTTCAATGACAGCGCGAGAGAAGCAGACGATTCAGACGTCGATTGAGGACAGTGAAAAGAATCCACAAAGTCAGTAAAGAACTCATTTTTCTTCTTTGTCGACGCCATGTTCAGATATTCTGCTGCATTCTCAGATAATGAGACTTTAACAAAATTTGAACCAGTCCTTAATAGATTAAAGGTCACTTGATACAACTCATCGGGATCGCTAAAGTGGAGAACATCAACAAGGTCTAGAAGGGAAACCAGGGATTTTGATAGCATTGCAACGGAATATTGCTCACAGACCTGTTTCCTTTTGGATAAAAGGATGTACCACTCAAAGATGTCAGCAAAATCTCTGATTAATTCATCAGAAGCTCTGGTCTGCAAAATCTTTAAACAATAGGCAGTAAGTCTTGACATTAAAATGATAGCAACAGGTGATCTTTGAAATAAATAAGTTCCCAGTAGCTTAGTCCCAAACTGCCTGAGAAGAAACCTTATGGAGTTTGACTGCAGCTTATTTGTATCAATTACCTCGAATAAATCGAGTAAAGAATACAATGCTAAACAGAATTTCTCAGGAGGTAACTCTTCTAAATAAGATAGAGCCTGATCAATCGCAGTATTGTACGATTTGGTGAAGCCAAAGTTCAAACTGTATTTGAAAATAAGTTTCAAGGTTAGTTGCTCTAGAGTTTCCATACATGATAAATCAGAATAAGTGAGTGATGATATTGCGGATTGGGTGTCAGCTTCCTTTCTCACTTCTCCAAAACCATTATTAGCACCGAAATCATTCATGGCCTTTGCTTGATAGGCAGAATCTGGCGCAAACTTCCCAATTATTCTATCAATATTAATGCAATCCACTACGAAAAGTCCGTACTCTGAGACTATCTCAAAGTTTCCCAATGCTTTGATAATTTCAAATTGAGAATCTTTGCTTGTTGGATTCAACGACTCTGTCAATCTCCTTACCTCATACTTGATTCTCTCAGATGTACTTTCTAAATGTTTCACACCTTGAACATCCTGATAAATTGATAGTCCATAGTTAATGTGATCAATCAAAGTTGAGTACGGTCCAGCGCCATCCAACGAGTTCAAGCGTTCTAAATATCGATCGAGTACAAACTCTAAAGATGGCATATCCAATGAAGGTGATATGATATCCCAACTAGCAACGATAACTGGTACAGGCAGAGACCTGTGTGTCTTAAGTATCGCTTTAGCAAGTTCAGCAGTCTGTTCCCATTTCGAGAAAAATCGTGTATAGAGACTCTCGAAGCTCATATAGCTTTCATTGATCTTGAATTGGCATCCGGCCAACCAACCAATAAACTGTGGATAAGCAGAATAATCGCTTTTAAGGTCTACAGAGTCCCATTTTGAAGTTAGCCAGTTCACTATTCTATCTCCAGCCCTTCTGTTACCAAACTTCGAAGCTTTTCCAAGGTCAGAAAAAACTACCCAGAACTTTAAAGTATCATTATTCAAAACACTAGGCCCATTGATCTCGGAAGTTTCAAAAATAGATTCGACATATTGAGTTGTGATCCTATCGCTTAATATGAATCCTGGAGTCTGAATTATTTGTATCACTGTTTGCGCAGCAACGCTGGCATGTCTTTTGTCTTTTAGCATTTGCAAATTGACTCTCAATGCCTGAGTGAGTTTTTCCGTGCCAATGTCCCAGCCGTACTCCAACATAGTTCTCAATACTAATGAAACCCATGGAGAAAGCTCTGGCCTGTCATATAGCAATATATCATCCACAGCTAAGGATTGATGGGCCACGAGATGATTGTGAAGATGGAACGTGACCAACTTTAAAGCGAGTAATTGAATTGATCGATCGCTGGAGGATAGAAGTGCTTTCAAAAAATCAATGGAAGTAGCGGATCGAGATAGAGGCCCAATAAATGACTTACTCTCCACTTTCCTTTTTTTCAGCGTCTGTTCGACAGAATCTAAGGTATCGAAAGCCATATTCAGCTCGTAAAAGGATCCTATAAGTAGAGATAAACCATATAGAGAAACCCAAGGCCTTATTGCAGACTGCGATTTCACAGTTAGTGTACCAAAATCAATCCATGTCCTTTTGTAGCTGAAGGTGTTTTTAAACTCAATCATGTCGATCGCTAAAGTTTGATCGATGTTCCTCACCGCGTCTTGGAGTGTCATATCTATCCAAAGCAACAGATTATCTCTGAACTCTAGATCTAGATCGGAGAAAGCATCACCATTCTCATCTGTGAGTTTCGGTATTCCATTTGCAATATAATCATTAGATAAAATTGTGAAAAGATGCAATTGGTCACGCAGTAATTCATAGTTCGTGTACAATAGCTTACTTGTGATCTTCACCACAGCTTTTACTATTTTTATTCCTTGTCTCACGTCTATAGTGCTCATCATTATCAGAGACTCGTTGACAATTTCAAACATGTGATGGGTGGTTGAGTCTTCCTTTTGAAGATTATTGAAGTATTCTCGAATAGTATCAGTTAAATCGTAAGTGATTTGCAAGGCAAACACTGGCCAATCTCTAAGGAGAATTTTGAGCGATAAAAGTAAGTCAATGACATAAGTCTCGTTTGTAGAGCTTTTGAATTGAAGCTTTAATGCCTTTAAGATCATTAAAATTATGTCAACCCATGATTCACTAAATAGAAGATCCTTATGACCATCATTGGACACCAAGGCATGCAGCATCTGAGATAGGTCATTTGAAATCGGTTTGAATGTAGCATTTTGATTATCAAAGAACCTGGTAACAATAAATCGTGTCACTGAAAGCATCACATTTGTCTTTAATTTATCAGAACCTTTGATTATCAATCTCCTAAGAACGTAACTACCTGATCGTAGTCTTGTTAAGGTAGCGGTAGAATTGGACCTGAGATATGACACCTTTTCATTATCGACATATGTGAACAGTGAGTCAATTAACGTATTCAGTTCCTTGTTGTTAAACTGATGGTCGGAGTCAAGAAGCTGTTCTAAATCTTGGATACCTTCATTACGCTCTTTGATCTTTGTAGAGTCAAGTTTAGCTGAATGAGAAAAGGTCAGTATTCAGGTCATTGAGTGATGAGAAGGCTAATTAACGTACAGGAAATTTCATAGGCATTGACACTAGCCATTATATCATTGTCAAGTAGTTGTTGTCAATAGCTTTGTTGTTCTGTTGTAACGCTATCATTGTTAATAAGTATAATTAAGTCTTTTCTCGCGCTTATAGATTTTGATGATGATAATAAATTTGATCTATTGCCAAAAGGCAAAATTCAATTACAACAGGTTGAAAACCTCTACAAAGAGATGATACATATTTTCGTCTAGCTAGTAGTCACTCTATTGTTTGATGTAATCACTGATTAACAGGAGCATTGTTTTTACATTTTTTGTAAATATATGAAAAGTTTCTTAACTAGGGATAAGGTATTAAATGACATGAACACTAAAATTGATTTTTGTATATATAAAAGTAGATTTTAGACAATTTAAACAACAACACCAGAGTTTGAAGCAATACGTGGCCATAAATCAGCACATTCTTTACCGACTGGACCAGTGATGGCGGAACCTTTCATTTCACCTTTTGGATTGACAATAACACCGGCGTTATCTTCAAAGTATAAGTAGACACCATCGTTTCTTCTCCATGGTTTGGATTGACGGATAACAATAGCTGGCATAACTTTCTTTCTTAATTCTGGTTTACCTTTCTTAACAGTGGCCATAACCATATCACCAACAGAGGCAGCTGGTAATCTGTTAAGTCTAGCACCAAAACCTTTAACGGCTATGATGTATAAATTTCTAGCACCAGTGTTGTCGGCACAATTGATGATAGCACCAGTTGGTAAACCTAACTATAATAATAAAGTTGTTAGTAAAATATTCATAAGTAAAAGTTGATGAAAGTTATCATAAGAGAAGATTTTTAGTGTATGCTAGTAGACAAGCTTGACATTTCCACAATATGAATAGTGTGCTTCGAACACTGCTGATGTGTTGTTTTAGATCGCAAAAAGATTCTTAGATTCAGTTCTATAGTCTTTAAATAAGTTTGAAGGTCTTCAATACTGTCAAGACTGTATTTAACATAGTATAAGTCGAGCACAGAATTCTCTTGAGTCCACTAGGTTACATATTGTGTTTTTGTTATCCATGATTGAAAGTGAAATCTATTAAGCTTGAGCTAGTGATAACTATGATGACGATTATGATAAAGATGGGTTGATTTTATGATTGTAATAGTCTTTCTTGTGCGATTATTTGGATTCCAAACGTTTAGCTCATTAATTTGATCACAAGTCTTCTCTCTTTTGACTTCTTTCTTGTATAATATAACGTACTGAAATTCTGTATTTGTTACCTGAAGACATCTTTGATGATTGTAATTAAGGTCTATACGTGTCAATAAAAGATAGCTTGTACTATAGTTAATTGAAGGTTTTAATTGCAATTAACATTTATTTTTCACCAGACATGAGTCCCTTCGCACTTGTCCCTCACCTATAAAATCTTCACTGCAGTAGCTGCACTACCAAATGATAGTAGTGAATAATTTACAGTGCCGAGAGGAAAAAAAACACTAATTCGCGAAGATTTTGGCTTGATTTTTCCTTGAGGGACTGTGAAATGTTCGCGATTTCTACTCATTTCAACATAGTTCTTCTATATACATAAATACTCCAAGTCTAAAATGTTTGGGTGTTGATGAAATTTTGACCTTGTGATTTACACGTGATTTTATCATTCATTGGTATGTTGAGCCCTATGCATAGTAGCCCTGCCATGCTGAATAATATCATCTTCAAATTACGTAATTAAATTTACTCTATATTAATCGTTTACAATTATCCTGTCAAGATCTAATCATTTAATAACACAACTTCAAACTAGTCCCTTTCAGTTACTCATCCATCTTATATCTGCCACCTCAACAGAAAAGATCACATACCATGGTTAGGAAAGAAGATTGCAGGAAGAGAAGAAATCAAGAGGATAATGCATCCTCACCGGAAAGAAAGAGGACTAAAGTAAACACAGGCGAACCCCAATCTCCCATTTCACAAAATGATTCCATAGCAGTGAGTGCGCAAGATATTGATAACAACTCAACAAGCCCCAGAAGGTTTTCTCGTGAGACGACAGAACTAGATGAAACGTTCAACGATATTGATTTCGATGATTTCACGAACGATGACGAGGAAGAGGATGATATACCATATACTCATAGTCGTTCCCGTTCCCAATCCCCTCTCTTGCTAACGCCCATTGAAGAAACACACCAACCGCTTAGGTCACGGACTAATACTGAAGTCATATCACTGGATGACGATAATGATGATGAGCAGGAGTATTATGTGATATCTGACGAGGAAGATGAAGAGGAAAAGGAGAAGAGTGACAATAATAATAATGATAATGATAATGTTGGCCAAAATCTTGGTACACCTCAGAAGACTACAAATCAACAATTGGAAGAAAATCCAAAGGCAAATAATTCAAATTTGAACACCGCTCATTGTGCGGTTTGTTTTGACAGTCCTACAAAGACATTTATACTGCCCTGTGGCCATATATATTGTCAAGATTGTGTCTTCAAAGCATTAAGTTCGACAAAACAGAGTACAAGGTTTGGTGGGCCTTGTAGTCTGTGCCGGGCTTATACACCTTACAAAAAGATCATCCTTGGGATATTCAAAAAGAAGAGAAAGGCTTTGGTATAACTGTGAGAAGACAAAATGACCGTACCAATGCTTCTCAATAGATTGAAGTACAGAGTGATTAACGTATGAAGTGATCTAGATTGTACAGATATTTGCAACATTTGTGAATCGTTGTAATGGTATAGACTACCTAGTGGGAACTGTTACTTGAAATGAAGGGAACAGATTAATATATGAATTACGAATCTTACACAGTTAGACGACAGAATTTTTTTGCACTCGACAGATCAATTTGTATGGAGAGATAAGCTTTGAGTGCAACTATGATATCGAAATTTAGTAGCGATTAACCCAACGTTCATAGATTTCATATCACCACTTTTGGAGCTGTGTCTTTTTTCCACGTTTAAATTGAGTTTTCAACTCTCGTCATGCATTTGTTTTTTTGTGTCAAAGATATATGTCACTTCAATATTAACAAAAAGAGACCGCCATGAACGTTACATTAGAGACTGGCTTCCAAGTTATAATAGGACAACCTGTAGTAGAACGAATGTCTAACTATTTTCATTCGCTGAGTTTTACATTACGTCCATAAAAGTTCCCTAATTGCTATTGAATTTGCTTTAAACCATTATCATATTCTGAGAGTGCATATTATCTCATACCTTTAACCAACGCCTTTATCAAACAATAAATTTACCACCCAACAATATAGCATGTCTTCAGGTCAAACAAACTCTAATGTTGTCACTCCTGGTGGGTATTTCAACAATATTATTAAAAACCATTTATACAGCAGAAGATCCAAAACCTCATCCAATAACATTAAAAACATGATTGTATCTATCGCCAGTGATTCCACCCATGATATTAAGACAACACCAGAGGATGGTGTAAATGATGCTAAGCTAAACTGGGGCGAGGATTCCGTTAGATCAGTACTGGATGACTCAAGTGATTTGTTAAATGGCGAAAATGGTATGAATTTCCACAGATACTCAAAGCTCCAAACTGTTAAAGTTGACTTTGCATATAACAGAGCATCATCATCGTTACCAACCCCGCCACAATCACAGCAAAGTAAGATCACAGATCGAAAACCTGTTCAAGTGGCTAATAATGAAATCAAATCAAGATATTTACAAAGCTCTTCAGGAAGAAAGAAATACCGGTATCCTTCTGAAATGCTCAGCGGTCAAATAATTCGAAGGGGGAAGTTCAAGGGTATCTTAGATGATAGACAGTCAAGGTGCACATACGCTGATATACAGTGGAAAAATATTGATACCGTTAGCTCAGACAGTTCAAAAGGATGTTATACTCCACAGGGTCATATGAGAAATTGCTACTGCAAACATATTGCAGTAGTTACATCCCCATTAAAGCACCTATCATTCACTGCTCATAAATATTTTACCAATGAGAACTACCCAATGGCACAAAATTTTGAGACTCCAGATTTAGAATATGATAATACTAGGCTGTTAAATTATCCAACATTGATTAAACAGGGCAAGGACGCTCGCATAATCTCCAGGATGAGACAAAAATTGATAGCTAACAGTGCTATCATCGATGCACAAAGGTTTGCAGTCTCACCTGAGAGATACTCCAAAAGGATTAGAAGGGTGCAATCTTTGACCGGCATTCATAGATTTGGTATGTCACATCACACCGCGATTAATGAAAATCCAATTGAGGAGAAGACACCAACATCACTCGATATGAAGATTTCTGCTAGAGTTGGATCATACAATATGAATAACAACTCCCCACATGAGAATGCACATGGAGTCCCTAAGACCATAACTGTATAGAAAAGTCAAAGGAGAAGGAAAGAAAATGGCACATTCTTGAGTAAAAGTTGAAAACTTAAAGTATCGTACGCTTCATTCAGTTGTACTTTTCAGGACTGACCTGCCAACTCTTCATCTTATCATAGTATACTCCAAAGTCTTTTCGGCTTGAGGATTTAAATCCTTTAGATTTCGCGCCCGATTCTGATTCATCAGCTTTGGCATAACTACTTAGCTCAAAATTTGAATAATCAGCCTTACCACTGCTATCGGCATGTACCCTTTCCTGTTGTAAATCTATCAAAGGAATTCCATCTTCGTTCTTTGCCCAACCATCACCCCCATTACTATAAATATCATCAACGGATTCCAAGGCAGTATATTCACCTGGCCTTAAATCCCATGATACTTCGTAAGTCCGCTCGTATAACCTGGTCATAACTGGATCATTTGAAGTGATTGCTAATGCCTTGTGAAGCCTATCACTACCAGTAGTATTTGCAGTCTCATAAGGTGAAAGGTGTGAACCACTACGACGATGACTGCCGGGACGGCTATTGTGACGAGCTCGGCTTGAATTTGGAGCACCTTGTGAGTTGAAGGATTCTGGGACTGAAGAAGAATCCCCACCACTGACTGGCATACTATTAAATCTGCTCGATAAACGCTTGATCTTGAGTGGAGGTGGTGGGATATAGTCTTGCTTGTCTTTCAAAAGTGGATACATTCCAATTTTTACACTTAATATAGCGTTGACTTTAGAGTCTTTTAGCAGATATCTATTCGATATCACCTTCGATTCTTGAGAATCATCGTTTGAGATAGTGACAAATTCTGCCAGGTCCAAAACTACCTTACCTAACAAAGATTTCTTACCATGTTGGTCAGGTAGAGATAATCCGTTGTTGATGGTAGGTACATGAAGTAGTTGAGTAGGTGAAGGAAGAAGATGTCCATTGGTAGAACTTGGAGTTCTTGATTGGGATGATGAAGTGTTTTTTTGGCCATTCGCATTATTACCGTTACTGGTTTGATGTTTATGATGGTGGCTCTGGTGAGAATGCGGAGTGAAATAAACCAACAACACCAGCGATTTACTTGCGAGTTCTTTGTCTTTGTTAACAGTGAGCTTCACCACTGTTTCATTTGTATAGTGCCATAATACCTTGTAGTCTTTGATATGATTCTTGTTAGTTTTGCCCTTGAGTTGAGCATTAACTGATGATGATGAATTTCTCGAAACGTTGTAGTCCTTCACCATCCATTTGACATAACATATCCCGGATGGTTTAGGGATATTTGTAAGTTCTTGGATGTTTAAAGTGAATAGAAACTTCGGTTTCCTAGATTTATTAGTAAACGACATCACCTGATACGCTTTGATAATTGTCTTTGTATCTTGAACCGAATTGGTAATGGCCCAACTAGTTCTGAGAATGTCTACTTTAGCAATAAACAATAAACAATAAGCTCGGTTGTTACCTTAGCCTTTTCCGTATTCTGCAACTCCCATGGTTATGAGCATTCTCCAAATAAGACAATATGTCTGAACATTAAAATTGATAAGCCCTTATATTTACAGATACTATTTATTTAATCGTACATGTGTGTCAGTATACTGGAAATCTGCTAAACTCTCGGTGCTATTCTCCTTGTTCTAAGTCCTAAGATCCTTTTTGAATAGAACGTTTTGGTGGGCAGGATTAACAATATACAGGAATTTGATAGTCTCGGGCTAGCTAAGAATTAGCTGTGGAGTTCAATCGATGAGCAAAACCGTAATATACGGTTAAAACACATTTCAAAGCTACATTTCAGACAAACGGTAAAGAGTCTTTGACTTTAACAGAACCAATCGTTTTATAGTACATAACTATTACGTTTAAGGTGGCTTATATTCATACTATTTTATTCGTCAAATCAAAACAGTGATTTTAGTTGATCTTTTAGATCGATCTTGCAGCCTCTTATGCACGTTTTGATTGAAAATCGGCCACGGGTTTGCAAGAGATGGAAGGTATTGAGAAGTTAGGTGAAATTCGTCAATTAGTAACCAAGTTGCACACATATAAAGTAATAAGTTTATCAAAGATTGTCCATCTATCGTTAGCACTGTGTAAAATTGAGGAAAACGTCGTCCAAATATGATAGCAGTGCCTATAATTGGAAATGCTGAGAACTGAAAATCTAATTAGGAAGCTAATTCGTACGAGGTGTCACGCTAGCTCTTTCTCTTAAATTGATCACCGTAGTGATTTCATCGAATTACAGTCTCCCCTCTAGTTTAATGATTCACGTGAGACCCTCTTCATACTTTACAATGAGACCACCCTAAATTGCGGAACTTTTTTTTTGGAAAATTATTATGGTGAACAAAAAAGTATCACGTGATAGAATTTTACTACTACTACTACTACTACTACTACTACTACTGCTATTACTACTACTACTACTACTATTACTACTCTACATACTTGAATGGTTGAGATAAGAATGTGTGTATCAACAGGGTGAGAGCAGTGTCTTTGAAGCTAATAGTTAGTAGTTGGATCAACTTGTGAGTACTATGGTTTTTATACAATGATGTGTTACTTCTATTAAACTAGTTATTTCTATATATAAAGTCAATAGATATGA